>VXAV01000323.1:136543-193740 GCA_013399715.1 Alectura lathami
GGCGGCCGCGGCGTCGCCGGCGCGGGAGCTCACGCAGAACCCGCTGCAGAAGACGTGGGAGCCCTACGACAACGGGCTGCCGGCGGGGCACAGCGCCCAGCGCGGCGGTGAGCGGGGGCCGGGGGCGGTTGTTCCGGCTTCTGGAGGGGAAAGAGGTTCAGCGAGCCCTGGAGCCGCTGGGTTTGTGCCCGCCGAGGGGGGCTGGGAGGAGGAGTATCATTTCTTAGCGGTTTTTAGTTTTTAATCGCTCTGCTTCCACGTTCCGATTCAGCAGCAGAGAGGCCTAAAAATGTTACTGTATTTTTTTTTTTTTTTTTTTAAAGCCAATGTTGTATCAGCCGTCTGTTGTATGAGTTAATGGCTCCTCTTCTTTGGCTGAAGGTTTTGGCTGCGGTGTTTGCAAACCACGGTGTATCAACAAAGTGCCTTGCGGTGCTTTTTTCCCACTTGTTTAAGTCGCACGGCGGTTCGTACCCCCCAGGCTGCGGCAGCTCCGGAGACAAAAGGGGCTTTGTCGGGAGGAGCTGTTTGTGTTTGTCATGCAGAGGGCCGCTGACGGGCTCGGGGCTCTGCTGCTGCGGCCGGCGGCCACGGGCTGCTTCGCCTCGGCGCTGGTGGGGCTTCGGTTCTGCCCTTGCTAATAATAATAATAATAATAATAACAACAATAACAACACAGCCCCAAGTGTCTCGGTTCCTGCCGGGTAAGCAGGCTCGTGTTTCGGTGTGAAACCCATTGCTCCTGCGTCTGGAGAGGAGTAGGCACTAATGGGAAGAGGATGCTGGCATAAGGAAAGGTTCAGAAAGTGAAGGTAATTGCGTTGCTGAGCAGGCTGGGGAGGACGTGTCGTTTTGTCTGTAAGGTGGCATCTCTTTTCCAAACAAAATAGCATTTGTTACAGCTTTGATGCAGACACTGCATTCTACCAATAAATGGATGAATAAAAATAGAAGAACAAAGAACAAAAATTGGTTACATGTAATCTGGTGACATATGGAGTGTTTCTGGTGGAATTGTTCAGCTTCTGTTAACTACGAACTTGCTTCTTAAATTTTATTTTCCAAGTCCTTTTTTTTTTTTTTTTTTTTTTTTTTTAAGGTTTCTAGGATTTTTGATGCCCAAGACCCATTGTAATAGAGGAACCTTTTAGCTGGAAATACTGTCTTAATCCTGCTTGTGCTTGGGTTTGCTGTCGCGGTACACATCTAGTACGCCCATTTGTGATTCCTAACTGCAAACAGCCTAGAGAGGGGCAGGGCTCTCTCTTCCTTGACAAAAGCCATCTCTCTTGTTCCAGCACACAGAAGGCGCTGCTGCTTTTCCCATGCGGGGACATCCTGTATCCTCCAGTTTCTGAGTCCAATGCGTGACCACATGCTCTGATGGTTGGGTTTTCGGTTCATCGTTACAGCTAATGACATTTATCTGCACCACTTGTTAGTCTTGCTTTATCTTTCTAGAAGGTGGCTGTGCAGAACTGTGCAAAATTCTGTGGAGGACACAGCAAATCCCTGTACAAAGGGACTTGCCTATGCTAAGTATTCTTTCTGTGATTTTTCTAGAAGTTGTAACACCTGTAATTACCAAAGAAAGAAGAAACCTGGTGAGGTGTGTCTGGGTTGTAGCTGTCACAGCTTTGAAGTGCTGGTTGCTTTTATCTGGGCATCAGGAGGTCTTAGAGGAGGAACATGGAGTTCTGACTGCATGTAGCCTACCCAGCAGGCTGAGCTTTTACAGTTGGTGACACTAGGGAAGCAGAGGGAACTATTGTGCAGGACCAACCAAAGCAAGGCGTGGAGGTGGTAGAGCTGTTCATTTTTATCAATTGCCACTTACTTCTGTGGACTTCTGTGGAAGGTTTTGTCTATAAATTTGCTGTACTAAAGCTACTCGTGGCATCAGCTGTCAGATTGCAACAAGCTCGATGAATGGGCAACAAGGCATAGATATTAAAAACAATTAGCAAAGTGTGTTACAGCAAAAGTTGCAGAGGATGTTTACAGAGCAGCAGATAAGCGCTGAGCTTCTTGTGGTTTAAAGATTATTCCCCCCAGCCAGTTAGCAGCTTTTGTTTCTCCAGAACTGGAATTTGGTCATTCTAATGAGTTTTGTTTGCTGTTTGTACAGCAGAGTGAATGTACATCAGGTCCAGAAAAGAGGAGTATCAAATGAAGGTTATCTTTGCTAAGAGCTGGCACTGCTTTTACATATCTCTAGTTCCAGCCCTAGGAACTGAAGGTAGAGAAAGCAGATGAGGTGAGAACAACACCCAGCTGAAGCCCAGGTTCAGAATACGCGATGGTGACATCAGAGCTGTAGGAAGCAAATCTTGGCCCAGAGCAAGTGGGTGGCGGAGTTGCTGGGAGCAGATGGTGGCATGAGACGGGCCAGAGGTCAGATGTGAATCCCTCATATCGAAGTGGTACTGGAAACTGGTGATTTGGCAAAAAGAGAGGAGAAACAGATAGAAGATGGTGGACTTTGTCCCCCCTACTATACTCGAATAAGAGCAACCAGATGGGGAACTTCTCCCTGCAAGATGCAAAGAAGAGTGACTGACTGTTGTTGTTGACCAACAGGAAAAAAATGAATTAGTAACAGTCAAACTGGAGAAGTTATACCGGGAAACATGTAGGGCTAATGTAGTTTGGAAAGGTGGTGGCCTTGGCATACAGTTAGAGATACTTGTACATGAGTGTCTAACCAGCACAGAAGTTTTACAGAGCAGAACTTGAGTTGAAGGCTACTGAAACGCAAGCAATCTTTCAGTGAACTTCTGATGGCTAGCAGGTTAATTTAAAAAACAAAACAAAACAAAAAAACTCACCATAAATGTCAACTTAAAAATTTAGCATGAATAGTGGGGAAAAAGTTTCGTTTTAGGTGAAGAGGGGCAATTGATAATACAGTAGAGAGAAAGTGAAAAAAATCAAGTCTGTGATTTCACAAGTTGCAAATTTGGAAGGCTGGTGAAATTCTGTGCAAGTCTTTGAAATTCTGATCTAAGTTGTGCGGTGTCCCAGTTAAGTTTCCAAACCTTCTTCTGTATCAAGCATGATTTCACAATAGAGTCTTAAGAGGCAAGAAACAAGTCCATAGTTTCTTTCTTCCTTAACTGTTAAGCGTTCAGGATTAGAGAGGCAGGCACTTGTAATTTTACACTGAGATGCATCCTGCTGCGTTGTTCGGTAGTATATATTTAATTTTGTTTTAAAACTGGGATAATGACCTTGCCTAAATTGTGAAACTTGATTTTAATGTGCTTTGTCATTCGGCTATTTCCTTTTACTGACTGGTGTTTTCTTTGTGCTTTTTTTTTTTTTTTTTTTTTTTGACTGAGTGAAGGGATACAGCGTATGTGTTTCCTTTGCATGCTGCTGTTTATCTGTTTATAAACTTGGAAATTTATGTGCATATACTACAAATATCAATTTTAGAGGAAAAAAATGAGTCAAGTAGTCAAGCATCTTTATCAAATGATGGCATCCAACCCTGTAACTTTTATTTTGCAGTTCTGAATGTATATGTACCTTTAGCAAAATTAATGTTGATAGCACATCCCAGGTTGTGGCTGTCAGAAACCCTTAGGGGTGTCTGCTTGAAGTGGTGCTAAAAAATAAGATTAATTCCTTGAGAGTAGATTGTGCCTGGTCTCTGTAAATTACAGTTACTAACAACTTTTATGCTGCAAGTTCTTATTTCTGTGAGGTTACTGATGTTAATGATGTTGAGGTGATGTCTAAAGGGAAGAAGAGCATCATGCCATTAAGAAAAATGTTAAACTCAAGAAGCTTTTTTATTTCCGGACTTAGGAATATGTTACTAATGTGGTTGGCTGGCATTTGTTTGTTTTTGCTTTTTTATCAGTTCACATCCTGGTGTCAGTTGCTTACATTTCTTCAAAGGAATGTGTAGGTCTTGAGACACTGACATCTGAAATGCTGTCATTTGAGTGAGCATTCCTCACCGCTTGCAGTGAGTGGTTGCAACATCTTATTGAGAAAGCGGCAGTTCAGATAACATGGAAGATACTTGAATTATTTTTAACTTCTGTTTGATGCATCCTTAGAACTTACCATTTTGCTTTAGACTTGCCTTTTTTACGGAGCTAATGAGCAAAATAAAGCCTTTAAGTATATAAGATGCTAAGGAAGCAAGCAAAAAACAGTGTTTGCTGTGCTGAGTCTTACCTGTGCTGTTTAGAATGCCCAGTGAGGTACAGAAGAAATAGAATAATTGCTTTTTGTGGTTTTATTGGTGTTAGGCTGCCGCCACCGTTGGACATCTGAACCAAGACACCAAACACCTTGTAGAGCTTGAGAACTGGTGGCTGCTTGTTGAAGACAGAAGTGCCAGCTCGGCACTAGTGGGGGTGCGTGGGCAGTGCCACCTGTGGGAGTGTTTATAGGGCTGTGGGACGATGGAAGAGCAGAGGACTTAAGGTCCTTGGAACCAGGGGTGTTTCTCCTCTGGGTGTGTCCCGACATCTGCCTTGCTGGCAGTCCCTCTCTGAAGGGGATGAGCACACTTGGGCAGCCTGGCACCTCGTCAGAGTGGAATGCCACTGGGTTGGTTGGGATCGGCCTGTAATTCCCCTGGGTTCTGCCCTGTTGTTGCACGCTGAACAGCTGTGCGCGGGGAGGTCAGATAACAGATCAGGCTTGCATTGCTGAACTGTATGGCTGGGCTGCGGGTAAAGGCAGCTTTGTTTGGTTTTGTACTTTCTGTGAGGAAATTTGTATTAAAATACATGTGAGGTGCCAGGCTTAGACAACAAGTTGGAGGAAACATCCCTTCTGCATGTTTCTGAGGTTGTGTTGGTCTGGTTGGTGCTTGGTCAGATGGTTGAGGAGAGGAGGCTGAGGGGAGGCCTCATGGCGGCCTGCAGCTCCCTCACATGGGAGCGGAGGGGCAGGCACTGAGCTCTGCTCTCTGGGGACAGCGAAAGGACCCGAGGCAACGGCATGGAGCTGCCTCTGTAGAGGGTCAGGGGGGTGGTAGGGAAAGGTTCTGTACCACAGGGTGCTTGGGCACGGCACAGGCTTCCCAGAGCAGTGGTCACAGCCCCGAGCTGCTGGAGCTCAAGGAGTGTTTGGACACCTCTCTCAGACACAGGGTTTGGATTTTGGGTGGTGCTATGTGGAGCTGGGAGTTGGACTCAGTGGTCCCTGTGGGTCCCTCCCAAGCCAGGATATTCTCTGATGGAGTACAGACTGGTGTCAGCAGTCAGATGTGAGGTCAGCGACAGGCCGTTGGCCCTGTCTGTGAAGCAGCCGTGTAGGAGGGGTGCAGGGCTCTGAGCAGTCTGAGCTTGCTCTTGGTTTTTCAAAATGAAGTTTTGCTCCACTATAGGCTGATCATTCCATTACCAAAAGACAAACATTCCATGAGACAGCTGAATTTGTGTGGCCCACCACAGGAAGAAGAGACCTGAGGTAGTCTGGATATAATGTCAGCTGGTAAATTCTGCTTTGCATGGGTGGGAGAGCCTGTCTGAGTTACACAGGTTCTTTGCAGAGCAAGTGGACCTGAGGCAGTGTGTGTAGCCTTTCCATAAAGATCCTTCTTTGTCATTGTTTTTTCAGTTCTTACTTCATGGCTTGCCCTGGAAGATTGTTTACAGCTCGAGGTGGACATTTCAGATGAAGGACCTTTCAAATTGGCTTTGAAGAACAATGTCTTCCCTTAAAACTTTTCAGGGCTTAGGGTGTTCTCTTATCACAGTATCTCATCACAGTATTTTATGTATTTTTTGCTCCTAAAACGAGAAGCAGAGCTGTTAAGCTCAGTAAGCATGGTCCTCTTTGCACCTCTCAGACTTTGTTTCCCTAGAGCTTGCCTTCCTCCTTCCATCCAGGCATGAATGTGGGGCAAAGAGGAAGATGGACAAGCAAACATAGTCCTTCTTGTTCATAGGCTTGGGTGCAGAAGAGCTGACTTTTAGGGCTTTTATCAGTTGTTCTGGACACTTGCATGTGTGTGGGTGGATCTGGTTTGGTTTGTATTCAGTTCCTTGTCATGTTCATTGCATGGGGTAGTAGGCTCTCTTTCGTGGGTGTGAGGTTAGGTACAGCTTTTGCCCACGCTCTGCCTTGAGAAGTGGTATGTATTTTTATGGTTTTGTTTTTTGTGCAGTGTGTAAGAAAGTACGTCTGTCTTTGCTAATCTGTTCTGCTTTGATGGGTTTTCTGTGCAACATTCACACATATAACTTAGTGGGACAGGACTTTTGTCAGTCCAAGCTTTGGGAATTTTGGGCAATAGCAGTGCAACAGTTTAGTTACGCTTCTCAGGATGACACTGAGGTTTAGCCTTCTGGAGTGAATTGACTCAGCTATCAAGAGAGGGAGCATGTGTGGGTTGTGGTATGCAAGTTAACTCCCTTTGAAATACAGGATGAGGGGATCTGTGAGCCACTTTAACATCTTCTTTCTTTTTAGGCGGCTCCTTGCACTGGTGATAGATTTATGCAAGGTATCCATAGTTTTGTACCATTAGAATGTTCAAAAAACTTGTCATTTGAAAGGAATGCCTCAAGGTGTTCAGACTGTAGATGTAAATTCCTCTGCGTACGGTGACTTTTTTAGATTAAAAACTCTGCCTTTGATTTAAGTGTTTGCCTATATTTGTACATCAGATCATTGTACTTAATTGCCTAGAATGCTCATGCTTTATACTTGCTACTAACCAACAAAGAACAGTTAAACTGACCTGCTGTTGATTGTATGTAAAGGGCAAACGATAAATAGCAAGTACCTTGTCAGACCATGATGTATTAAGGCACTTCTGTTATGCTTGCTTTGCTCAAAACCAAGAAAAGGTTGAGCAATGTTGAGGTGTTGTCTTAGGAATTTAAAAATCTTGTACACCTTGCAGTTTCCTTTCAATGCAATCACTGTACTGATGTAGATAGGGGCATAAGACATCAGTGCCCTTTTTGGTGTTGTTTTTGTTTGTCTTAAAACACAGATGAAATACATCAGTTTCTTGTGAGTTGTATACAGGTAGAAGATGTGTCCAGCATTGCACTGCCACTGGTTTGTCCTTCTAAAATTCCACACAGCCTACAAATCTCAGTTAGGTTCACCATACTGCTGAGAAGCCCCCTGAAACAGGGAGCCACAGTGCATGAGCTGCTTGAACAGTCACTTCCTCGGAGAGCACACGGGTTGTCGTTTCCCACTGCCATATAAGCCTTTGCTTTGTGGCAATGTTATCAGTCGGTAACTAGTTTCTTTGTTTTTCTGTTTCAGTATGTATGACCAACTGCCCTACGCTGATTGTCATGGTGGGTCTGCCAGCAAGAGGAAAAACCTACATCTCGAAGAAGCTGACACGCTATTTAAATTGGATTGGAGTGCCTACAAAAGGTGATGGACAGTTTTGTTTGCATCAGAGGGCAGGGCTGAGGTTAGGCGTTTATAAGCCTTAATTTCCAGTAATTATGTTGCCCAGTTTGACTGTGACTACTTAGACTCCTTCTGCTTTGCTGAGTGATTAATTTATTTATGTTTGAAGTAATGGCATGCACAGGTTCTCTGTTCTGTTTTGACGTTTGCAGATAAAATTCTGCTGGCTGTTCTACGCCCATGTTGTAACAGATGCTTAACTCAGCTTTGCTCTTATTCCTTAATGCTTTGGCTCTTCAGCTGCCTTCCCCCCCTCCCCCCATCTTCCTGAGAAGGAAGCTCATTTACGAGAAGATGAGCAGTCAACACTTCTGGGTTAAAGTTCTGGCTTCTCCATCTTTTTTTTTCTCTGTGAACTTTGTGCAATGTGTAATTCTCTGTGTAACATGTTGTTTAACTGTATTTGTGGAACAGGTTACAGCTCTGTCTTTGAACATTTATGACGCCAAGGAACTGAACCAGGCACTTGTTATCACTCTCTTTAGGAATTTGTGTGTTTTGAGTGGGAAGCAACAGCTTAGACTGGTTATGCCAGGACCCTGACTGTGCTACTCCATTCCTGAGCTTCTGTGGTATCTTGGAGGCCCAGATCGATGAGTGAACAAGAGCTAAATCCGCTTGAGGTTCTGAGCAGCAGTCTCTCCCTGCCTTCTCTGTGTGTAGAAGAAAAATACATTTTAGTGTTCTGTGCGGTGGTGGCAGCTTTATAGTTATGACTAGTTAATCATGAAACATACCAGTTCATACTAAAGAGCAGACATCTGGCTGGCTATTCGGAGATGCATTTCTAAATAATTCCAAGAAGTCCAAACGAAGAATTCTGCCCTGTATTTAAACTGCTCTTGGATTCTAGGACATAGCTTTTGGAGTTGGTTTTCCTAAACCCTTAGGAACTTGTCTAATGTTATGTAATTGAGACATTATAAAGGATGCGATATTGTTTGAGTATGGGAGTTTACAGAATTTTAATAGTAAAATAGTTACAACACTGCTGCCTAATTTCAGAAAAATATACAACATGAAGTTGGTATATGGGCTTCTGTCCTAGGTAGCAGGTTGTGGTTTGCCTTTGTTAGAAAGGGTGACTGGGAATTTTCTTAGGAAACCCTTTAGTTTAGACATTTACTGTTTTTTGTGTCATCTGTGATTTAAGTTTACTGAGGTTGAGATCGATTTAAAATCCCTCCCTGGTGGAGCAGGTGACACATTGCCTCATGCTTCCAGTTGTTTGGGGCTGAATCGATGAGCGATATGCGGTAACTATTGAATATTCCTAACACATGTTATCCTGTGGCTCTTAATGCCTTAAAAGCAGTGTGTACTTAGTACAGTGAGTGTTCTTATCCTCTGAGACAGATGGTTACAACTATTAGTTTATGTAAACCAGAGGAAAGATAAATGCTGTCTTTTCACGTAATATACATGAAGCAAGCTGCAGAGTTCAAGAACAGAACCTGGAGGTAAATAGCCCAGGGTTGATGTTGTTTGAGCCATTGTTCTGTTTTTTCTCTTGTTCTTTTCAAAATCTTTTGTCAGTAAGAATTTGAAATGCTTAAAAATACAAAGGGCTTTTGCATAGGCTTTTTGAAGGAAATGAGGTCAATTAGATGCCTGAATAGAATTGTATTTCAGTGTGATTTTTAGATATAAAACTTTGGGAAGCTGTTTTGAATGGTTTTAGCTGTGTGGTAGTTGCAATAGCAGTGAGCCTTGTAAAAGTTCTCCACAGAGGTGGATGCTAACGATAAGAATGAACAGTTGTGTCGCTGGATAGCGCTTTTGCTGTGCATCATGCTTGTGAAGTAGCAATTATTTGATATGAAAATCTTTGTTGTTTTAGAGGGCCGTGGCCTGGCAACACTGGCCACCTGAACTTCTTGCATCTCCTCCTTTACCTATAAGGAGTTGCTTTCAGTGTAGCCAGTATGGCCAGTGCTGTCATAGAATAACCGGGTTTGTACTGCAATCCATCAGCATTGTGGAACTCAAACCAAACTCAGCGTTTGGGAAGGGGTAAATAACGTTTATTTCTTTATCCTCCTTTCCCCATCATCCCAACAGCAATCTATATGCTTCTGTCAGGAAAACTGAAGGTTGAGATTTTTCATCCTGTGTCTTTTCTCTTCTTAATTTCATCTCAGTAATTACATCAATAATTTCTTTTCCTCTGTGTAGAAATAAAGTCTGGCAAACACTGATACCTTGGCAGCTCCTCAGACAGAATACTTGTTTGATGTCATGTTAAACAAAAATGCTTTGCAGTTCAACAAAGAAAATCTATAGGTCAGAAAACAAGTTAAACATTAATTGCACTTCAGAGACCTACTTAAAGAGCTGTTGCATGAAGTTAATGAGGGCGCAGTGTCATTGCACTGCCTACTGTGTGGCAGAACAGAGCTGCCTTGCCTTAATCCTACATCTGATACCGTGACACGTATACACACACAGACCTTTGTCCTGATAAGGAATGACTTCTCTTTGACCACTGTTAACAGATTGTACTAACATTATATTCTGTACTTACACTGACTTCTATCCAGCTTCAGTGTTTTTTTTAAATAAAAGGAACCGGAGTTGTGAAATAGTGCATGCTGGTCCTTAAGGAATAGAACACAACAGAAAAATTGTTTCCACAAGTTGAACTTTGAGTGTCATTTATCAAAAGCAAGATTGGCTAGTTGTGTTTGGAGGTTCTCCTTGGTTAAGTAAGAGCTGAAAGCTTTGGGAAGGGCTGTCAGAATATTGTGTCACAGCACATATGTACGGAAGGAAAAGCTAGATGATTAGTAGTCCTTTGCAGACTGCTGAAACAGTCCAGCCAAACCCACAAAACACAAAAAAAGGTTTTTTTAGTGTTGTTCAGGCAAACTGTCAGACACAGGCATAGCCATATGGTAAGTGACTATGCTGCCTACAGCCGACATGTTCTTTTGCCATTTCTGTGATTCATTTTTTTATCTGTATTAAAAAAAAAAGACAAAAGTATGATAGGTTGGCTTGATACATGCCAAATTATTTTATATTTTCAGGTAGTTTGGTTTCAAAGCTGTCATAGCATGTATGCTTTAAATGCGAATACTGTTAGTTCCCACTAATAGTGTTTTCTTCTTGGCAGAATTTAATGTTGGTCAGTATCGTCGAGATCTGGTGAAAAAGTATAAATCTTTTGAATTCTTCCTGCCTGACAATGAAGAAGGCTTGAAAATCAGGAAGTAAGTTTTGAACGTGTTTGGCTATACAATGCTAACTGTATTCCAATAGTACTCTGTGTAATTTGCTCTTGGAGACTGCTGTAAGTTTCATTTTTGTGTATGCAAGAAGACCCTTGAGAGACTACAAAACAAAATGACAAGGAAAAGAAATAAGACACCTTTCCATCTCACCTAGTTTTAGGCTACTTACAGGTTTGGTTTTTTAAAATTATTACTTATTTTATTTATTTATTTTAACTGCTTCAGTTGAAGCATCAAAATATGGGTAAGGTAGATACTTGAACTGGGTTCCTTTTGACCTTTGGTTAGGCTGTTGTTTATGCAAATACTCCAGCAAATTTTCACAAAATATTATTATTTTTTTACCTTTTGGTAAAGTATCAGCTACTAGACTTGACCTTTTCACTGCCTAATTCCTACAATTCAGTTGCACTGGTTTTTGTGTTGATCATAAAGGAAAAAAATCACATAGCGGCTTTTCTTTTGGGTTTGCCAACTGTAATTTTTTGCCTGCAAATTTGTCGTTGTCCATTCCCGTGAGCAGGAGCGACGTGCTGGTCTCCTTTCCCTGAGGCTGACTTTTTGGACACCACAAGAGTGCTTCACGTGCTTGTCCAGAGCAGTGCCTCAATAAGGGCCGTGCTTTGCTTGTGAGCCTGGTGTGAGCATCAGTGCCCAGAGGAAGCGCTTGAGACTCCTCTCTTGCATGGGAAGTAGCTGTTCGTCAACACAGAGATCTTTGGAAGAAAGGGCAGGTGAAGAGAAGGTCAGAGCGAGAGGGAGCTGCCTCTAGTATGGGATATCCAATAGGATGGTCTTTTGATTTTCTTCACTGTCCATTTTATTATGCACAGGAAAACAGTTAAGAGGCTAAAGCATGAAATGACAAGGAAAATAAGATCTAGCGGAATGGAACTAGGATTTGCTCAGGCTGATTAAAGTATAGCATATTTGGTTCTTAATTGCTTCAGCTGAAGCATCAAGAATGTCTGGACTTTCCTACTGTCTGGCCTTTCTTTTGTGGCTCCCCTTGTTCTCTTTCATCTCCCCCCACCCCCTTCCACTTCAGCAGCAATTGAGGACTGCTAATGCTGAAAGAGAACTACTTGCATAAAAGCCTCCAAAGTGTAGATGAGTGCTGCATTAGCCTTGCAAGTTAGAGGTAGAACAAAACCTTTTGTGTGCCTCCCTGTCACCTGTTAGGCTAAATGGTGGGGAATAGGGCATGAAATGGGCTGTGTGAGCAAATCTGCTTAGTTAGCAGTGAATTGATATTTATTTAGTGCAGGTTTGGCTGATGAATCTCAGTGCCTAACATCTGTTAACCATGCTAATGTGGAAATACTGTCAAAATTGAAACGATTTCCTTTTAAGATAAAGCTGTGCATGCAGAATACAATGTATTCAGAGGGAGAGATGCATTTCAATCCGGAAGACAAAGCAGAGTAGTAATGCACAGAAGAGCTGTTGAAATGGGCAGATTCTTGTGTTGGCACTTCAGAAAGGTCATAGTTCTTGGAAATGAACAGGGCTTTGCTCTATTAATGAGTAAATGGTACACCGTGTTAATGTTGCTCCACAGTGTTATTTATGTATTAGAAATCAGAATGGACTTCAGAGATAATGGGGAAAACAGGAAAGTTGCAAATGAGTTTAACCTTGTCCAGATTTAACACAAGTGTGGGGTGTTGGGGTTGGATTTTTTTTGATGTTTGTATACTTAATAGTCTCCAGTACAAAATATGTTACTGATAGATAGTAGCTGATAGTTACAATGTTTTCCTGTCTCTCTAATACTTGGTGCTAACTTTGGTTCACTCTCTTTTTTTAAACAGAGTTATTGACATAAGCAATGTTTACACAATAGATAAGAAGTAGATTGCTGAAAAATGTTTGTAAACTCTTTTGTTTCAACAAACATTAACCTAAGGCCACAAGATAAAAGGCTGAAGTTGATTTGTTTGTTTCTCTTTTTGAGAATCAAGTTAGGGAGCAACTACCTATGAACAGATGATGGTTATTCTGTGTTGATGTCTCATTCTGTCAGCTGCCCAGAGGATCAGGAGACGGGTCTTTTTTGGGCAGATGGCTGTCCATATATCCTCACTATGGCTTGGTTCACCTCTGTTGATTTTTCCATGTTTCATGGGGGGTGACTGATTGTTAATAATGTGTTTTTGAGAGATATGATCTAACACTTCCAGGACACAAGGCGTAAGTGCATTGATCGGGTGGCTTTTACTAGCATTTGAGTTTCCCTCTCTTTCATTTTTAAGACAGTGTGCCTTAGCAGCGCTGAATGACGTCCGACAGTACCTCAGTGACGAAAACGGGCATGTGGCTGTAAGTGTCTTGAGGAAGACAAATTCTTGAAATATTTCTCTACAAACAGCGTCTCTCTTCTGGGCAGTACACAATCTGAGTTGTTCCGGCATCTCTTCAGTATATCAGATCTTCTTCCTTTGTAACCCTATGTTAGATCTGCTGTGTTGCTGCAGTGAAAGGAGCGCTGAAGTTTAGGGTGACGATTACATTGAGCAATCACAGTTGTGATTTGAGGGGTTAACTGGGGACAGGATACTAAGAAAATTGTCCCCCTTCTCCATGCTATATAACGTACTGTTAAACAAGTCTGGTGTTTTGGTAGCACTTTTTTTTTTCAATTTGATAGTCCAGCCTTTCAAGTGAAAGGTAAAGATTTGTTGAACAGAAAGCACTCTAGAAGCTGCTTGGCAGTTGTGTTATTGATACTAGAGAAATCTCTGAAGAGGAAAAACTCAAGGTAAATTATGGTATATCTGAGTATTTAAAGAGAGAATGCAAAATATAAGCTGTTCAACAATTGACACTGTTGCATACGTTTTGTATCCAAATGAAAAAATTTTTATGCGTAGTACTGCCATAACAGTGCTTTTTTAAGGGCTATACTGACACAGCTCTGGTGTTCTAATGAACTTTTTTGGGAAACCATTAACTAGAAATGTAAGTTCTGCTGGGGGTATGAGGTAAACTTGATACTGTGGTAAGATGCTGATATGCTCATAGCTGAACATAATTTCACAGAAGAATCACTACGTACCTCCTTACAATTCACAGGCAGGAGCTACTCGTCTTGCAGGTCTTCTGCCCTTTGATAGTTTTACACTAGCATTTTCAGTAACATTGATTTCAGCATCTTTCTTGTCTGTACTGTAAGCTTAGTACAAAACTAGGTATTTAATGCAGAATGGGCCAGGAGAAAGATTCTGTCCTGTGTTACCTGGTAGGTTTAAGTTCTGGTCGCTTCTTCCAAGTAGCGTTCTGCTAGAAGCGCTGTCAAAGTGCTACTCTTTTCTTAGTGTTTAAAAAATCAAGTATGTGGAACTGTCGTTTATTTTTCCACTGAGCGTGACAAAGTGTAAAGGTTCCCTTCCTAGACCAATGAAAGTATGTCATCTGTAAGTACCAGCACAAATGGTGGAGAGTTCTGATTCTGGCTTTTACTGAAAATCAGCATTTGCTGTACAGAGGATGTGTATAACTCTGTCACTGAAAATCAAAGTAAATACTGGTTTTGCTGAATTTTCCAATGCAAACAGATTCTTGTCACCTAAGTCGTAGAAAGGACTGCTCTTCATTTTGTTGTTTTCTTATCAGGTGTGTGTTGTTAAAGTATTTCTAATTTAAGCTACAGGTTTGAATACAAAACATTGCCCTCATTCTATAGGCAGTGTGAGTAGGAATGAAGGCATGCATGTGCCATACACCTCCTGCAAATATCAATTTGCAAGAGAGCTGATGGGCGCCTACCGACTGTTCTGTAGTAGATCATATTGGGCTTGTTTTCAAGCCACTGAGCTGTTGAATCAAGGCAGTTTTTAAGAGCCACGGCCTTAATGTCTGACAGGGGACTGTGCAAATTCAGGGGTGGCTTTCTGCGTATCCTTATAAGAAACTGCCACAGAAATGGAAGGTAACATCCATCTGGGTTCTTCTCTGGTCAGACTGAGATGTGTAAGAAGAACACAACCTTGAGTCAGATACTAAGTTTAAATCATGATTATTTAGATTTTTTTTTTCTTTTTTTTTTTTTTTCTGGGAATAGCAAGGTCTTGACACAGCAGAGTGGAGGGAAGGGGAAGTGTTTTCGTTGCATTCCTTCACATTGAGGGACTTCAAACCTTAGTTTTTGTTGTCACTGACAAGTGCTTTTCATAGGCTGGGTGCTTTGTTAACTTCTCTCTCACTCTTTTTCTGTAATTATTCCTAGGTCTTTGATGCAACAAACACGACTCGAGAACGTAGAGAAACCATTTACAAATTTGGTGAAGAAAATGGATATAAGGTGAGACAAAAGCCTGGACAAACAGGGTAGTGGTATTTTGCTCCTCTTGTCTTGTCTGTACTCTGAGTTAACAAGTGTGCTAGGGTAAGCCATCCATAAGTTGATAGATGCTAGTGAGTAGTGTGTTTTGTGTCCTCCAGAATTGTTTGTGATACAAAGTCATCCCATCTTCCTTCTCCTTGTCTTCAGTGTGTGTGGTGTTTGGAGCTGATCTCTTTAAATCCAGGGTTCACTTACATCATCCTGGACGTGTAATTCTCAGCGCAGTGTGAGCAAGAACTATTTTAGCTGTGGCTCTTAGTGCAGGTCAGATTTTCCCTGCAGAAACACATAAGGAAATGTGTGTAGTTCTGTGCAAACCAGAGGCTTTCTGTGCCTTTTTGCCATCTGTCCAGGGCTGTTTTGAGTTCAGCTCTTCTCCAGTAATCTTCCATTTTGCTCTAACCCTGCGTCTCCATAAATCTTTAAGACAGCCAAACACAAACCTTTTTGGTGAGGCTGATCCATTAACTGGAATGTTCCTATTTTATTACTTCAGAAGTGTTAGTTACTGTTTGCATGGCTGAACTTGTGTCCTCCCCATTTATTTCTACCTCTTCCATCTTAAATTCTCCTCACTCCAAAATGGTCCCACACTGTTGGGGAAAACAATGTAAAGCATGATGCTTAGGGAATGGTAAGCCAACAGTTTCTGCTGAGAAGGTCTGGAGAAACAGGCCACCCGAGGAAATGAAGGAAAGTCTAAGGCAGCCTGCTGCTTTTGCATGCTGGTATCCAGAGGCATTTTAATTCATCTTCTTTCTACCTTCCTTCTTTCTGCACATGTGACTTCCTGTTGGGACTGAAGACGTTTTTTGTTGAGTCAGTATGTGTAGATCCAGAGGTCATTGCTGCAAACATTGTGGTGAGTACAGAAAATTCGCTATAACTGCTTGTAATCAAGAGGTTTCGAGTATCTCGGTATTTTTAGAAGTACATTATAAGAACTTCAAATAGCGAAAACCATTAGTTGCCACTAATGGAACAGTTTTCATTTATTTCCTCATCCATGTGTTTAAATTAGGAGTTAAGTTGTACAAAAAATAGCTCTTTTTGCTCTACATGTATGCTAATTAACTTCCAGAGAAGAAGCTTTTGTGTTGTGTTCCCCTTCCCACCATTTGTTTAAACTTGCATTAAAAGGGAAGGTAACTCGTGTCCTCTCCCATGTGCTTGTTTTGAACAGCAAGTGAAGCTGGGTAGTCCCGACTACGTTGATTGTAGTAACGACGAAGCAACAGAAGACTTCATGAAAAGGATAGAGTGCTACAAGAACTCCTATGAGACGCTGGATGAAACTCTCGACAAGTAAGTGATGCTGTGCTGGCAAGTGGGTGACATTAAGATCTTTGATTAGCAAATAGAGGATGCCATATTGGGAATGAGGGCTTTCTAGTCACAGTTTTCATGGCGTGAGCTCACTTTCTGCTGGTGAACTAGAGACAGTAGACTCTCCAGGTGCAGCCTGGCATCTTGCTGGAGAGAAGACCGGCTGGAGTTTATTCTGGGACAGTACTCTTTCTGACATTCCTACTTGGAGAATGGTAGTCTTCTGGGCTACAGCCAGCATTTCTGAATGATTCCAGATGAGCTGTGTATGTTGGTTTTTTTTCTTTTTTTTTTTNAAAAATGTGACTCCTGAATGTATTTATTTATCCTTGCAAATAATCCTGTACATGTAGAGCTGTTAAAACTTTCATACGTAGATTATTTGCCTTCCTGCCAAAGCATTCAATTGTTTTTCACCAACTTGCAACACTTGAAAGTAGGGTAGGGATGAATTATGTGAGGAGGAACCCTCTTTGTCTTTGTACAGTCCAGGATTTCACTTTGAGCTGCACTAATACCAGGGGCTCCTGATTTGTTTCATGACCAGTGCTATAGAGAAGGCTGAGCTACATTTTAATGTAATTGAGTGTAAACAATGTAAAGCTGATTCAGTCAGATCAGTCCATGCATGAAATATCTGTGATGGACCTAATGGCTGTGCCTGTGCGAGACGGTAATGATTAACTCCAAAGAGCACAACTGGAGAGGAGATGATGATACTTATTTCTAATCATCTCCATTTGGTTTTATTAAAAATTTTATTGTTTTGTTATGGTGTAATGTTTCAAATTCATCTCTAGAAAACAGTGGTGGTAATTTTCAGCTAGTGAGACTTTTATTCTCCTTTGAATTAGATGCTACCCTGAAATTGTAGCTTAGATGAGAAAGGATGAGGAGTGAAAATTGAAATTACAACCTCTCAGGTGCTGGGAAAGTAGAATTCATCTTGTACTTCTAGATTACTGCGTTGTTTCTGTCAGCATTTGAGGATTATCTTTTAGGCCTAATTTTCCATGGGTAATTGAGGGTTTGTCTCTCACTTTGGCTTGTTGCTCCTTTGTTTTGTAGTGAGACAGGGTGTGGGAAGATGGTGGTATGTGCTAATAGAAACGATGTGGAATCTGATTTTATTTTTTGTTCTTTTCTCATGAAAGGGATCTTTCCTATATTAAAATCATGGATGTTGGAAGGAGTTACCTTGTGAACAGAGTGATGGATCACATCCAGAGCCGGATTGTCTACTACCTCATGAATATCCACGTGACTCCTCGGTCAATCTACCTCTGTCGACATGGAGAAAGTGAACTCAACCTGAAAGGGAGAATAGGAGGAGATCCTGGACTGTCTGTCAGGGGTAAAGAAGTAAGTGTTTCCAGAACAAGCATGGCTTTGGGTTTTGTGTATGTCCGTGCATGTGTGTGCAGTTTGTGCTGCATAATTACAGCTTTCTGCCTCTACTCCGTTTTCCTCTTAACATCTTAAAGGATTTCTTGGCTGTGTGCATGGGTAATGGAAACTGGATGGACATGCTTTGTGTGTTGTGATTTGGTACAAGCTCTTTTATCTGTCATTGATTGAAATTTCTAGAGCACAAAGCAGTTGTCAAGGAAGCTTTAGTTTTAACTGTATTTCTGTAAAATCCTAACTTGTTGGCTAATTGGGAAAGCCCACAAGTTAAAAATGGAGGGAAAATTCCTGGAGATAAAGGTGGGAATGGCAGAATACTTGTGACTTCCTTGTACTCTTTTCCTTCCTTCCCCTGTTCTCCTTGGCTTAACAGAAGACGGTTTTTATCAAAAGCCTTGGCAGAGCCATGTGGAAAAGTTACAGTGGGTTCACAGAGGCTGGAGCCTGCAGCTTCCAAATGGAACACAGCATGTTGTTTCTCATCCAGTGTCTCACGGCTTTTCTTTCAGTTTGCCAAGAGCTTGGCACAGTTCATTAATGAGCAAAATATCAAGGATCTGAAAGTTTGGACCAGTCAGATGAAGAGGACGATTCAGACTGCAGAAGCTTTGGGAGTGCCTTATGAGCAGTGGAAGGTTTTGAATGAGATAGATGCAGTAAGTTCTTCTCTAAATGTCGAAAACATTGCTTTGTTTGCTAGGCTTGCAGGAAATGCATCATTTTGTAAAGACATGCCTTCGTAGCTCCGCTCAAATCGTGATTTAGTGATACATTCTAACAGTGTCTGAGTCCAGCTGAGTGTCCTGTTCATTATGCCTGAAGATTTTCTCTCCTAAGTGTTAGAGAAAAGAAAAAAAAAAAAAAAGAAAAAAAAAATCTGTTAAATGGTATCACTTGATAGTAAGATCATATATAAATATCTGCTTTTTGCACTGTTGGAAATATACACAATTATTTTTATTACCTGTAGGGAGTGTGTGAAGAAATGACATATGAAGAAATACAGGAAAATTACCCACTTGAGTTTGCACTGAGAGACCAAGACAAATACAGATACAGATACCCTAAAGGAGAGGTATGCTGTTTTTTCTCCCAAGGTGACTGACTTCCTTGTCTTCTTGAATACAGGCATGCTGGCTTTAGGAAAAAAAAGTGTTTTATTAAATAGGTTGTGATTTTCTCCAGGTGAAGGCACATAGGAACTTGTAAGGACTGAGTCCAGAGCATTTAATTTGACTCAGAGCTTGAAAAAATACAATAGATTTGGAAAAACCATTGAGGTGTTTGACTGTGTAAGCATCACTTTTATGCTGGTCCTGCAGTGGTACAGCAGGAAAAACAATTGCAAGGCTTCAGCATCTTGCATGTGCAAACATGCTGTGGAGATTCCTGTATCTGTTCACTTCAAATGGCTGTTTCACATGCAGGTCTGGGTGGAAAGCTGCAGAAATCCATAGCCATATTGGTCTTTCACTTCAATAAACTCCTTGCCTCTGGGAAAATATCTTGCTGGCAGCTTTTCTAAAGCAAAGCCATTACAGTAGAGCAATTACCAGATGCCACGTGGCCTGTGTGCGGGTGCTGAAGGCTTAGGATTCAGGGCAGGCAGTAATTGGAGCAGCTGTTCTGCACCCTTGGTAATGAGGAACCGGAGCTCTGAGGTCTTCTTTCCCCAGCAGTCAAAAGTAATCACTGTGGTGAGAGCAGTGTTCTTGCAGGTGTGACCCCTGTCTTACTAATGAGGCAGTCATTAAGCTGTGAAGTTCTCCTAATCCATTTGAACAAGAAGTGTTTGTCTTCCAAATGGAAGCCCCCTCTATGGTGGTAGTGAACATCTCCAAGGACCCCATTGCCTCGGGGTGGTTAGTGGCTCTCAGTGCTTGTCACCAGCAGTTTCTTTGCAGCAGTACCAGTCATGGTGGCTTGCCCTGGCTCTCTGGCCAAGGCCTGAATCAGCGGGGCTGCTTCCAAGCGGGCACCATCTGGGGATGAGAGTGAAGACTCTCTGCTGCAGTGCTGCTGGGTCTGCAACGTGTGGCAGGGCACGTGGTGGAAGTACTCCTAGTTGTAGCTGTGAGGATGAACCTGAGCGTGCGCAAGCAGAAACCCCTGCAGCAGCAGATTGGTGTTAGGAGAGAAATCCAGCCCCCTGCTCTGCCACTTCCGAAGAGACGGCAGCAGCCGTCGCCAGAGCAGTTTGTCTAGCCCACAGCTTGTTTTCAAAGGGCAGGCTGAACAAGTTAGGCTTTGTGAATTGTTTGTATGATGGCTGTAGGCTGGGCCTCCCAGATTTTTGCTTGGAAGAGAGATGCTTTTGAAGATGAGGTATGGAAAATATTGTGCAAGACTTAACCTGTATGTTTGCAGATGTTCTGAATTAAATTCTAGTGATTTTGTGAAAATTCTTGAGCGTAGTGACTAATTTAATAAAGCTTTTCCCCAAAGGAGATTTTTTTTGTTTTATGTATACTCTTTTGTATCTAAACTGTTGTTTTTAATTTAAGGAAAATTATTACTGCAATGGTTGCCAGTGTAAATACAACATCCAGAAGATGAGTAATGTGAAATTAAGATCTGCTATATGAATACATATACCTGTTAAGAGTTCTCCCTTTTTAATGTTCTGTTGTGTTTTTTTTTTTTTTTTTTCCTTCCCCTCCTAGTCCTATGAAGATCTTGTTCAGAGACTGGAGCCAGTAATTATGGAACTTGAAAGGCAGGAAAATGTGCTTGTCATATGTCACCAGGCTGTCATGCGCTGTTTGCTTGCGTATTTTCTTGACAAGCCTGCGGGTAAGTCTTTCTTGATATGTTACAAGTGGTCTACTTTCCTCTGCTAAGATATTTGAAAATTCACTGATAAAGGTTCTGAACAGTGCATTCAGCCACCCTCTGATAAAAAAAATTGTGATAGGCAACTACACAAATAGTGTTTTTCATATCTGATCCACTCACGTAACTTGGTAGGTGATGTTACTGAGCTGCTGCCCACCTGAAATGCTGTAATGTTTGTTTTTCTACTCGGAATAGCATCTCTGTTACTTGCTAGGAAATAAAATAAATATGCTTTCAGGTAAAAAAAAGAAAAAAAAAAAAAAAAGAGACTTCCAAGTGTAACACAAAAGAAGTTTTCTCTATGTCATATCTAATTTGATGTTTGGTTTCTCAGAACAACTGCCTTACCTGAAGTGCCCGCTACATACTGTCTTAAAGCTAACCCCAGTGGCTTATGGTGAGTAGTACTTCCAAAAAGCCTAAATACGGTGCTACTGATGTCGGTGCCATTGGTAAAGGTGGTGCAGTATTTCAATTAAAGTAGTTCTTTTGCCATAAAAGAGGATCAGGTTTGACTTTGCACGTATGGTTATACAGCATTGTTAGCATCAGTGAATCCTTTGGTTTCTGTTTGTCTTGTGTTATGCCAGAAAATGTGTGAGGGCCAGTGGTTGAAACTGCTAATGGACAAATTTCTTGGCTATTTGGTTCAAATACTACTTGAGTAATTTTTCTGGCAAATTCCTGCCGCTTACCTCTAGTACAGTAAGATCTCAGTTCTTATGGATGCGTTTGAGGGTATTGCTCTTTAGCAGACAAGCAAATTTAATGTAATGTAGGTTTAACATCTTTTGAAGGGTTAATAATTTTATTCTGTTTTCTGAAAGTATTTGTTTGTCGACCTTCACACAACTGCCTGCACTTCTCTCCTTTGTCGTTGCTGGCATACGCTTCTCAGCAGCTGTTACCTGTGCTTAGCTCAGGGGCTTTAGCTGAGATTTGTTGCTGGCCTGTGGAGTGTAGGGTATGGGCTGCAACATGTACTTCTTACTGGTTTTAGGCTGGGTGCTAATTAAGTTTTGTGTGCATTTCCACCCCCGTTTAGCATGTCTGCTGTAAATTTTCTTTAAGTGATGGCTTAATTGTGTCTCCTGACACCTAATCACACTTCAGAAGATTACAGACAAAGAGGAGGAACTGCACAGTTTACCCAGGAAATGGTTTGCCAAGAAATGCTAGTTCAGTTATTCATGGAAAATTGAAAGCTGTCTTTGATTATCAGCTTTGAAAAATAGCAGTCTGGAAACATACTTAGTTTTGGGTTTAGATTCAAATAAAGTTGAGGCAAAGTAACTGGCTATTACACTAGGAGATGTCAGAAGGGATTTTTGTCCCTTAGTTGTGGTTATCCCCTACAGTAAGTAGGAACAGTCTGTGCTCTGGTGACATCTGGTGTTCCTAACCTTGCATGACAAGCTGGAGTTCGGAAAATCGAGTCGTAGAACAATGGGAGCTTTTTGAAGATAAGGTCAGCTTTTGGAAACTGGATTCTCTCAATGCACTGGTCACAGATAGTTTCCAGACAGAGGTTTTTGGTTTGTGGTGGTTGTTTGGTTTTGGTTTGGTTTATTTTAGTGGAAAGTTGGGTGACCTTGTTCATAAACTTTAAGAGGGCCAGGATGTTCTCAGTGTTCCCTTGCACACTGAATGAGGAAGGAGAAGTGGTATGAACTGCTGTCCTTGAGCTTTTGACTCCAATGCAGGAAGCGTCCTGTTGCTTTTTTAAAGTGTTTGATACGTGTGTCTGATTAGGACGTTTCAGTCAACTCACCTCCTGGAATCTGACCATCTCAAAATACAAGGGCTGTGTACAATACTCATGCACTGTTACCTCTGCAGAATCACTTCAAGTTGGTGCCTCCCTGAGACCCAGTCAGGTGGGGTGCGTGATCAGACGTGGCGTGTTTCACACCTTCCAGCTAATCCTGTTCTGGGGAAGCAGCTCCCTTAGGGGTTTGCTCTTCCTGACGTTTGAAGGTAGCAGTCTCTGATCTTTAGAGGGGAACTCTGTGGTGTCCTGGCAGCTGGATGAGGATAAGTGAGACCCTTACCCACAACTTGGCGAGCACCACGTGGTTACAGGGGGCTGAGGGACAGGTGGCCTGTGTGGAGCATGCAGGAGAGAGAAGCTGCGTCTTGCTGTAGGTATGAACATTTTTAATCAGCAATTAAAAATGAGTTAGGAATGTGCATGTCAGCAATTAACTGTGAAGTAACTCATGTGCCTCTGGTTGGTATTCAAAGCTTTCTGTAGGATGGTTTTCTTTCAGGGCCTGATTTCAGCTCTGTGTAAGCAGTCCTTAGCAATGGCCAGAACAGGGATCAGAGCTTGCTTTTGCTTGGTTGCAGGGATTACATGGATCTATGATCAGAAGGATGACCAGGGTGCTCTCCTCATGGGAGAAGCACGCTTTACCCCCTAAAATCTCTTTTCTTGTTTGAAATTTCCGTGAGTGTTGACCTTCCTATGGTGTTTGCTCCCAACATTCCTGACAAATGGGGTTTCTCAGAGTCTGCTTCCCCCAGGAAAGTCAAATATTTGCCATATAAGTTTGTGATGGTCTTTTGAAAGTGCAATGGCTTTCTAAGGAAAGGCTAAAGTCACCTTTTTCTGGCATGCAACAAGTTTGTGGAGTGTATTGCAAATTCAGGAAATAAGTTTTCAGAGTTTTCTGCTCACTTAATTCATCCTTGGGGTAGGTGATGGACTCTGTTATGTGTGGTATGCCAGAGGAACTTAACAATTAATGGACGTTGTGAAGGGTGGCTTTGCAAAAGTCATGGGAGACCTGACTGTGTTTGGCAATTTGGTGTTGCTTAAAATGCTGTAGTCACAGTGCATTAGGTAATTATAATCCACTAAGTGGGTCAGCTTGTCCTACCCACGTAATGGTTGTCTCTTCTGACCATTCAGTTTTTCGTACTTCCCTGGTGTTTTCAATTTTGGGGTGACCTTCCTCTCCAGAAGTCAGTCTCCACCTAGATGGGACTTTTGAAGACCTGGCTTATCTAGAGCAGTGGGGGTGACTGATGATGTCAGGTGTACCTTGTGGTCATTTCCATGTTTTAAAAAATGGGCAGCGTTTGTCTGCTGTGCTCCAGTGCAGTTCTGAGGAGTCTAGGATGTTTTAAAAACAACATAAAATTACAAAGAACCACCTTCTGATTGGATGCTTTTGTTCATGTGTGTTTAATAATGCAAATTTGTGTTTCAAAAAAGAGAAAAAGATATAGCAAGGTGAGAATAGAAGATGGATTGTCAAACCGAGAACTGTATTCATCCTGGTGGAAGAGATTCATTTAAATAGCTTCAGCTGTTAAGAATTTGGGGAACTCTGGTATAAATCAGAAAAGGAAAGTGGTTAACCTTCTCAAACTCAAAATTAGATTGCGTCTTTACTGTGACTTAATATTTTTAAAGCAGACTGGTTCTAAAAATGCGTTTTCTATCAACAGGATGTAAAGTGGAATCTATATT
The DNA here is from genome assembly GCA_013399715.1 of Alectura lathami. Taxonomy (NCBI): domain Eukaryota; kingdom Metazoa; phylum Chordata; class Aves; order Galliformes; family Megapodiidae; genus Alectura; species Alectura lathami. The sequence goes on from VXAV01000323.1 coordinate 160,578, forward strand.
CCTGAATGTCGAAGCTGTAAACACGCACAGAGATAAACCCGAGGTAAGAATGTTTCAAACTGGGGAATGTGACGCCATGTACTAATCTGAGCTGATTTCTGCTGTCCTTGTGGTTAGAAATGATTTGGTAACTCTGCTGGGCGTGTTTAATCTTGCATATCCAGCTCTGTAAGGGAGGACAAATCCTTTTATTAAGTAAGCTTATCCCACCTATGAGCTCCAGCTGGAGCAGTGCTTTATCTTCAAAGAATGAATGAGAATTCGAAGACGCACAAGTATCAATCTCAAAACTGTGTACAGTTCTTCCAGGCATCGTCATTCAGCAGAAGCAGAGTGCAGGCACAAAGTACTGTGGAGAGAGTCAGTAACGAAGTCATCGACTTCTTCATCACTGTGACGAGCGCTGTGTACTTTGCAAAGCAATGCTGATGGTGCTGCCTGGGTTCTAGGCTGAGCCTCGAGACTAAGAGCAGCTTTCAGGATACAGCAAAGCAACTGGGGAAAGGAAAGTGAGTGTCTTTGTAAGCTGGAGTGGAGGTGGAATGGCAGCTTCATACTCCCCCTGTGTCAGGCAGGTGGTTCTCTGTGCTCTGAAGTGTTGACGTGCTGCTGGTGTGAAGCTGTAGGAATAGAACAGTTCAGTTGGAAGGGACGTTTGACGATTATCTAGTCCAACTCTGCCACTGCTGCGTTATGACAGCTATGCGACGTGTGTCTTGATTAAGAATTGCTGGTTCCCTTGTAGGTCCTTGTGCTGATGGCACTACGTGCGGCACTGACTCCTTGCTGAGGCTGAGCCATGCCTGCTAGTGAAGTAAACGTCGGTTTGAGATTGCGAGAAAAGGGCTGTTTGTGGTGGTTTTCAGAACAGTGGTGAAAAGGAATATGGAGATAAATGTGTACAGTAGGGCACGAGGACCAAAATGCCTTACTTACATTTGTGGCAGTGCAGATGTGTTGGGAGGGTCTGCAAATTTGTTTCAATGCCTCGGTAATTGTGAGTTCTGAAAACGCTGACTTCGGGCCATTCATAGTCAAGATATTTTCCATCAGTCACATTACTTATCTCCTTTCTCTTTTCTCTTCCCCTTCATCTTTGTGCTTTACCGCTTCTATGTCTGGGTTTGGATTGTTGGCTTCAGGAAATCCATTCTGATTTCGTTGTCCTAAAGCATGGTGAACATAAATGAGGATGCCTTAGAGCAGGTGGTGATGTTGTGTGTGTTAAATCATGTAGGTCAACTGAACAGCCATAGCTTGTCTCATTAAGTACTGGTGCTGAATTTCCAGCTTGCTAAAGTTCTTTGGGAACTGCTGTGGGAAACAGCACTCCTCTAACTGCAGGTGTTAATTTAGGAGGAAAGCTCTGGGGTCAGCAAACGGCGTGGTCATGCTGGCATTGGTGGTGAGCACACCTGTAGTTGTGGTGCACGTAGAGGATCACACAGACAGCCGCACTGCAGCGGTCACGCAGACACAAAGCTGTTGGTCTGGAACAGAAACAGATGGATATAACGAGCAAGAAGAGGAGCAGAGATGTCTTTATCAAAAAACCCTAAACGCGCTTATCCCTGCGCCCCCAAAGAAACCCAAACCAGTGAAATGTGGGTGCTGATACGTTGTTCATTAGGTGCAGCTGGGTGAAGGGCCAGGCTGGTTCTGTCTGCGTCTGAACACTGCTCCAAGGGCTATGGGTCTTTCAAAAGCTTTCATTTACGTAACCTACTGAAATGTTAATTGTTTCTGTTAAATTAATTTTTCAAATACTCTATTGAAGTCAAAGCATTTAATGAAGTGTAGCATCGCAGATAACAAGACTGTTAAACAAAGGAACTGTGATCAAGAATTGCCTGCTGTGCTGTTCTGTGCCCCCACAAGGAATGTGTAGCCCTTGTTTGGGACAGTGCGCTCTTTATCTGCTGAGGAGATGGATTTTCACACTGCTGCTGAGTACTGGGGTGCTTGTTTGTCGTGTCTGTAAACCTCATTGTGTGAGGAGGATTTGTCTCAAGTGCACTGAGGCCTCGTGTTTGTGGGCACTGTAGTGGCTGAAGTGTCTGACCTTTCAGATGAAGGAGCCCAGTCTTGTGAGTGAGCACTAATCAGGCAAATCACTTGAGCTAGCGCTTGGGTCCTCTCTCTGGGTCAGAAAACAAGTGCTGGGGTAAAACGTCTGCGTTGTGCTTCCGTCTCAGGTGATGAGCGCAGACAGGGATGTTGCTTATAGCAAGAAGTCCAAGTCGCTTTTCTTCTTTGTTTTTGGGGGGTGGGATATTATTGAAGGCTGAGGTTTGCTTATGACAGGGTCAAACATGTCAGCAGAAAGCCTGAAGAATGCTAGGAGGATTGGCAAGGTTTTGGTCTAAAACAGGTCACATTTTAGATCAAGGCCTTAGAAAGGTTTTCAGCACAGTTTCTCAAAATCTGCCTTCCTGGTAGCAGGGAGAACAGCAGTTGCCCAGTCTCTGGGATTTTCGTGGGGTGGTGCTGTGGCAGGCCTGATTCCTGAGACTGCACGGCCGCGGTCAAAGCTGTGCTTCTCCGTGTGGTTTTTCTTTGGCTGCTCTTTTGGCTCCTTACAACCCTGCAAAGTGACGCAGAGTCCAGTCAGTGCAATCGGTTTGAACCAGTGAGGTGTCTGGGAAGAGACAGCTGTAGGACCTTGCCTGTAACAAAACTGGAGTTAAAGCCTTCCTTTGGTAAGGCAGCACATGGCACAGCTCAGCAAAGCTCTGAAAGCTTGCTTATTTGGGCAGAAGTGTATGTGTGCGAGTGGATTCCTGTGTGGCCCTGTGAAAGACTTCCTCCTAAATACGAGTGCCTTGAGTTTTTGGTGACATCAGCACAGGATCAGCAGTCACGGTGAACGCATGCTCCTGCTGTTTGGCTCAGGGACAGCAGCCAGCTCTCTGCTGCATTCCTGGGGCAGGGGGATTCAAACAACAGTCAAAAAATAAAAATTTTGCTATTGAATAAGTGCAGCTGTTTTCTTGTGAAGGTGCAGGTGATTGGTGTTTTTGTTGGTCTTACTGCTGCATGATAAACCTTGTCCTCTGTGTTTTTATTATTACACAGAATGTAGACATTTCCAGACCTCCTGAGGAAGCTCTTGTAACAGTCCCTGCTCATCAGTGAACGCTGTGTCCCGGTCAACTATCGAACTTGGGGTGCTGTTTTCATCTACTCCTTCAAATAAATCAAACTAATCATTCCAATCACTTTGCAATAAAAATTATAATTAAAGAAAAAAGAAAATACAAACCCCAAACCCAACAACTCAAAACCCAAAGTAAATCTTTGTACAGCTCATGGCTTGAGAGGATTTCCAGACTGCAATAAAGCTGCACTGCCCTGGTTGATTTATGGTGGGAGAGCTGTTGAGCGTTAACTGGCTGCCGCTGGAAGGCTGGTGCTGTAAATCGCTGTAACGTGAAGATCCTGCAGCACTGATTCTTAAAGCTGTTGAGAGCATTTGGTGTCAGCTGGAGCGCGTTTGTGAAAGCTGTGAAGCACAACATCGTGCGCAGGATGCCAGGTTTGTTCCCTGGGCAGCACCGTTACCTGTGTCAGCGCCCTCGGGAGCGGCTGGACTGCTGGGCAGCGCAGCGTAACGGTCCCTCCTGCCTGCGCGCCCTGACCGCTGCTGATCTGCAGCGCTGGTGCTGCAGGCGTGCTGACCAGTGGTGTGCTGCTTGGGAGAGGGTAGCAAGCTTCCACCTAACTCCGACTGTTTTTGAAGGTACAGGAATGCTGTGAGTGCCTTCAATGTACGGCTTCCCTTAACAGCTGGTCTGCATTGACTGGGCTTTAGAGCTTGCCTGCTGGCAGAAGGGCTTTTACATTTCCTTTCAATGAGAAATTGAGACAGGAAAAATAGGTGGTACTTGTTCTGCTGAGAGGCAAGGGCCGGGCAATTGCCTCGGTGCTGGCTCTGAGGGAGAGCGCGACGTTGTCTAAGCTGCTGCGAGAGGTGCTGGCCGCTCAGGAGCAGAGCTGGGCAGATGCTGCTGGTGGGGCTGTGGCTTGCCTCGGGCGGCTCTTTTCCAGCGGGCACATGATCTCAGAACTGCAGGGCATGCATCCTAAGCTCGACGACAGCAGAAGCCCTCCCGTGCCGGAGAGCCCACAGCCTGCTGGCGGCGTGCTGTCGTGCCTTGGCTCCCTGCCCCGCAGCGTTCCACTGGGCAAAGTGAGGCGGCCGGCAGCGCTGTGTGGCTGGGACGGCTGTGTTCATGTGGCACTGAGCCTGGGAAAGGCAGCACAGCCCCACGGCCCCGGGCTGGTTCCTGAGGGGGCTCTTTGTCCTGAGGGTAAGCGAGAGTGGCATGGCGCGGAGAGCTTTTATCTGCTGGGAGGTTTCTCAGACATCTGTTTCACCAGAACTGGGATTTGGAGGAAAGAAAGCGTTACGCGTTTGCACTTCTAAAGTTACACGACGGTTTTCTGGGGTTCATAGCGTTCAGGGATGTCTGATAAGACTAAAGAGCCTCCTGGCCAGAGGGCCTCCTGCTGTACCACCTGGCATTGAGTTAGAGCAGCGTGGGCTTGGGCAGGGGAACTGGAATTTTCCTCTTTGTGACCATGGTGTGGGAGTCTTTGTCGCCTTTCAGGGTTTAACTGCCCTGGCCCCTCGGAATATGCTCTGTGGTGAAAAGTGCCACAGAGGAGGAGCCCTGAGCCTGCCGTACCTGCTGAGTTAGGGAGCCCAGCTGCATCTCTCTACCTGGCAGCTGCGGTGATGTCCCTGAGGGGTCACAGGGACGCTTTAGGTAGGTACTGGGAAACCATGCTGAGTGCTTTCACCTCTGTGGGTCGTGACCGAGGAGATGCTGTGCAACTCTAAGCTGAGCACATCACATTTCTGGTGAAGACAAGATCTGTGCAGGCTTCTGCTGCAGAAAAACAGTTTTGCAGATGCGTATAATGGAACAACATGGGATTTAAAAATAGTTTTGTCCTTTGAGAGATCTCCCATTACCACAGAATTGCTCAATAGCCCTTCCTGGGTTATTTTCTTAGCAAAGAAAGGCCTGATGCTGGATGGGAAGTGGCCGTGGCAGTTCTCTGCACAGCTCCCCAGGAGGAAGCTGGCTGATGAGTTGCGTTATGCTCCTTATTTCTGTTCATGGTCTGTGCTTGCTCTCCAGCTATGGATGGTCCTTACTGACTTCATCTGCGTCAGTTTTCATCCTGGCTCCTGTGCAGGTCAGAAGCTTCTTCCCTGGAGGAGCCCTTTGTGCGAAATCTTCCAGCTGTCTTGAGGAGATTGCACGTAACAAGACAAAACCCAAAGGGAAGGCTGCCCTGTTGGGAGCGCACAGCACTCTGCCTGAGGGAGGCTCACAAAGCAGAGTGTGATCAGGAGAGGAGCAGCAGCGGTATGCGTGTGTTTGAGTCGGTCTGTGTTGAGTCTCCCTCGAGAGGGCTGGGTGATGCGCGCACCTTCTGCCGATCTTCCCTAGTCAATTTGAGCTTTTTATCTTGTTTATGCTAAGAAACCTTGGCTCTTTAGAGTTTTAAGCGGGATGTGCCTGGTGGTGCCGGCTGACATATGTCATGTCCCAGAGCTGCGGAGAGCCCGCGTCCATCGCTGGAAACAGCATTCAGAACCAGGCGCGTGCTGTTTCTGTTCCCACTGCTGCGCTTCCCGGGCTCTCCAGGGCACAGCAGTGTCAGCGCTCTTCCAGCACAGCGACTTTGTTCGAGCGCTGAAGGGTTGCGAGGACACCCTTTGGTCCTAAAGCTAAGGCGAGAACGTCTGTCTGCAGTGTGGGCAGCAGCATGGTTCCGTTGCACGCTGGCGTTTCTCGGTTGTTGTGGCAGTGAGCACCGTCCCGGCTGCCGCAATCAAGCCCAATGTGATTGCCACGAGCAGGAATCCGCCAGGGCGATGGCAGTCCCTTTCTACGTCTCCTTTCATCTGGCCTTGCAGCAAGGTGTCTGGTTGGCCTGATAAGCCCTAGGGTTTATTTGTTTATTAGGGTTTGTCCTAGATGAGTTTTGTTTCTTCCACGTGGCAGTGCAGTGTGCTTTGCTTCTGCAGCCTTTTCCCCTTCACATTTACTCAGACTGAAGGAGTTTTTGCTTTCAGCTTTCTTCGCGTATCGACGCTCCCTGCGTCCCAGCTGCTAGGGTGCTGCTTTTGTCTGGCACGCCTTATTTAAGTTAATGGGAGGTGGCTTTTGCCTTGTCCTGACCACATTGTTTCCTCTTAGTTTCACGTTGTAGCTGTTTAGTTCTTGTAGCGTGGACTTTATTTCCAGAACCTCCAGCTTCCTGCATATTGATGCTCCATTTCATGCTCCATTTAATTTTCTTTGAATCAGCAGCAGATGCTTAGCTTATAAGATGTTAGCCAGTGTTCTCAGATTGAGACTGTGGAGGTATGTGGGGACTCCACAGTCTCAAGGAATTTCTGGGTATGTTGCATCAGTTGCTAAGAAATTACAAGCAAATGAAACAAATGCCAGCCCAGTGGGTTTTTCTGTTGCGGTCGCGCAGAGTGCAGCTTGCTTTGCTCCTCATGGCCTAGATGCCAACGCCACCTCGGTGTCCTTTGCTCTAGAAGGAAAGCTGCCTGCAGAAGCATCTTTCTGGAGCAGGAGTGCTGTTTTGTTCCTCGTGGAGAGCGGTTGGAGAGTGGGGTGGGCAGTGTTCAAATGTACATCCTCAGAAACCTCTGCGCGGTGAGTTTGTGGTGGGTGCTGCTCATCTACCCGAAGGCCGGAAGGCAGACGAGAAAGGGGAGGGCTGACGTGAGCGCAGGAGCATCAGTAAGGGCTGCAGTGGTGTGGGCACGCTTCAAGCCCCAAATCTTAAGAAAACAAGTAGCACTGGATTAGGAGTGGCTGAAAACCCTGCAGGCAGGTCTTGGGGCAGTGTGGCTGACGGAGCTGCTCGGGGTCTGCGTGGGGCTCCCCTCTCCCTCCAGCAGGGCTGCAGAGACGTGCTTGGAAAGCAAACTCCCACCAGTGCGGCTATAAAACCGCCGCAACGTTATCCAGTGTCAGTGTGACATCTGCCAGCGTGCCCACGAGTCCCAGAGTGCGTGTAAACTTGACGTTCCCAGCTCTTCAGGGAGTTACTCGGTGACTTGGCTGCTTACAGGCAGGACCACGGTTGCCTTTCTGGCTGTTGATGTGGAGAAGTTGTTTCCTGAAGTGTGCTCAACGCAGAGGGGAGGTGCCTTTCCCTCCCTCTGAATTTTGTCAGGTTTTGTGTGCTTTGCTGTGTGCCTTTGTTTTTCTCTTGCTCTATAAGTGTCTGAAAGGCTCGAGTGATTAGACAGAAGTGGTTAAAAACAATGGTCATTAATTTTCTTTTTTAAATATAACAATGTGACCTGCACATAGAGTGGAGAGACCAGGCAGTCGTCCTACCAGTCCCGGTGTCAGACGTGTCGCTGAGACGGATTTGAGAGCCCGCGCTGAGGCATCTCAGTCCTGGGCTCTGCAAAGCCCATGGCGCTGGGACGAGCTCTGAGCCTGCCTTCTGCTTCCTGTTCCATGCTGGGACTCCCATCTGCTTTACAGAACACGCTGAGGAAACGGGCATCAAAGCTCGCACAATGCCTGTCTTGCGTAACGGCCGCGCGTCGAGTCGAGCCAGGCGGACGGTGTGACTCACGCCTTCAATCCTTTCTGTCTCCACATTTGCAGAATGTAGGCGTGGACCGGTCGAGAGAAGAAGCCCTGAGGACAGTCCCCAACCACCTATAGCTGCGGCTCCCGCCCTCCATCGCAGCAGCGGCAAGCAGCAGCTCGGGGCCTTGGGAACGGAGAAGGCGTCGCTGGGCGCCGAGCGGGCCGGGCCGAGCGCGCTGCCCTTCACCTTGAGACATTTCGAATGTGATTCAGCTTCTCTGGAGAAAACCCGTAGTTCTGGTTAGCTCCCCGTGCCGAGAGGTGCCAGTAGAAAAGATTCATGGAAGTGGAGTAAAGTTGGTTTTAGACTTCTGTCTGTAAATTTGCGCAGTTCCAGTGGCTTTTAGTGTTCATCTGTGGATGCTGTAAGATGGTTAATCGCCCGTGTCAATTTTACTGTCAGATTTTAACTAGACTTTACTTTCTTTAAGTGTTTTTCTAAGAAGCTCCTCTTACTTTTACTGTGAATGATTGCCTAGAATTACGTGGAGATTTTTCTTTGAAGGCGTATTTAACGCGTGGAATTCTGCGTTTTGAGCACTGGAGACTTCATGTTGCAAAAGTGTTTCAAATTGGAAAGCTCATGGGGCTGCTTTTGCTTCTGTTTTTTTAAGTGATCTTGGGTTTGCCAACCACAACTTAAATTTTTTAAGAGACGGGGAGACTTTCCCCTTGGAAAACAGGACCGTTAAAACCAGACTTGCCACCTGGTAGGAGGTTCTGCTGCTTTAGCAAGGCAGCAGCGTTCTGCAGGGGCCAGCTGGAGTCACAGGAGGAGATCGCAGCGGAGGACACAGCTTTAAGTAACTGCTGTGGGGTGCGAGTGTGCGACAGCAGGCTGGGGAGTGACCCCAGAAGGAGAAACGCCCCTTCCCCTGCAGGAGGGGATGAGCAGCCCTGCTGGGGCTGGGAGGTAAGGAAGAAGGATTCAGGCTGCCAGAGGCTGGAGAAGGGCTGCTCTTACCAGTACCACGATTCGTAGGCGATTTCTGGAACGAGTTTCGATACGTATGTTGGTAGCCACAGCTAACGCTTGTGTCGGGAAACAGTACAGAGGGGTTAGGTGGAGTTTAACCTTTCTCACAGCTCATGCAAGAAAAACATCAGGTAAATTCTGAAGCTGTTTTTAACAACTCTTAACCTTTTTTTTTTTTTTAATTGTTGTTTTCAAACAACCTTCCACTATCCAGATTCTTTGCTGCTCTTTTATACTTCCCTGTGAAACTCCAGTGCTAAAAATGGAATTCTCTATCTCTGTTGAGGCTACAACCTTCTGACTGTACTAAATCAGTGTATTTTGTGTGGGTTACCAGGCAACTGAAGTGAGCTGCCAGCACTCTTGCTGGCTCTTAGTCCTTGACGTGAGAACTATCTTTTTGTTGACGGACTGTGCTTTGTTTTTTTATTTTATCTTTAGGACTTCTCCTCAACTGATTGAACTTTTACCATGTACATTGTTAATTTTTTTTTTTTTTTTTAAAAAAAGCAACAACTTTTTTTTGTTGTTTGCTCAATTCCTGTGTGAAATACTGGGCCCTCCTAAGGTAGTTTTTCAGGCAAAGGGATACGTTGTCTTTTGTTTGTGCAGGGTTTATAAAATAACGTGCTGCTGTTGTGATTTGTTTCAATAAGCTAATCTCAGCAATATGTCCAGCTCTGGAAGCAAGCCATACCGCGTCACTGGGTTCCATTTCAGAGGAGGAATGGGAGGGCACGAGTTGACCAGAAACGCTGGTTTCAGGCACGGCTGCCTGGTGCTCTGCGCGTGATCCACGAGTTCAGCGCCGCGTTTCGGCCCTTCATTCGTTCCGCTGTGCTCGTGGTTGTGTGGGACAGACCACGCAGCGCTGCTCAAGCAGTAACTGATTGGTGCACCGTAAACAAGGCCACCTCTGTGGCAAACCTGTAGAAACGTTTTCCCCGCTCTGGTTTCGTGTGTGTTCAGGGTGGGAAAGCAGCGCTGTGCTCCAGGCAGCCCTTGCTCCTCCGGCCCTCTGCTGTCTCGCTGTGACCGGGAGCTGTTTGTCAGCTTTTCAGCTGAGAGAGTCAGCGCCTGCCCTTATTGCGGAGGCCAGTCCCAGCACGCTGTGTTGTAAAAGCAGGGGGTACCGTTAGGCTGAGGCACTTGAACCTGGCTGAAGAAGCGCAGTGGAAGGAAAGGTTTCCCCTAGTGAGGCGAGAGCTCCTGCACTGGCACACACAGCTGGAGGCGGCCCCTTCCTCCTCTTCGTTTGACCTCTAAACTTTCAGAGGTGCTGTAAAATTCCTTGAGGCTAAATGTTTTCTGTATAGTAGGTATTTTTATAGCCTGCTTTTGAATATACTGTGATGAGTGTTTTACTAAGTGGGTGTTCATGTTTTAAAAAAAAAAAAAAAAGAGTTGTATACAAGTGTAAATAAACTGTCATGCTGATACTTGAAGAGGAAAAAAATATGAAGTTGTCTGTCCTGCTTTAGGAAGGTACTAAACCATTGACTGCATCCGACCCTTTCTAGCTGGTGAGAGCAAATGTAGGCAAGGAACGTAACCGGTCAGCGGTCGGCTCTCCCCAGCATGTGACTGCTGGCCGGGGGACGCGCTGTGACGAGCTGCAGAGCATCGCTGCTGCCTGACACCTGCCTGTGTCCTCCCTCCGGTCCTGACCGAACCCTTGCTGACAGAGGAGGTCAAAATCCTCATCGTTGTGTATTCGTACCTGTGTTTATTCTCCACTCTGTGACTGTTAATGTGCTTGCCAGCTCAGATGCAGTCGTTCGAATGGCACTAAACCGTCTTTTCTTACATCATTGGCCTTCCTTGTCGTCTCTCAGACACGTGTAACCGCCTGACGTTTGATCAAAGTAATAAAGATCAAATGCTGCAGCTCGCACTGCTGTGTGCTTCTTTCTGCGTCTGCTGCAGCAGCTGCAGTGCTGGGTGAGCGCTCCTGCAGCTCAGCAGATGCAGGGGGTGTGGCTTGTATGAAAGGGTTAAACAACTGCAGGAGTAACTTTACTGAGATGATAAAATAACCATGATTTAAGTAACAAATCCAGTAACGAAGGGAAAAGTTGGAAGAATCCATTAAATGAAAGTGGTCAAGATTTACCCACAATGGAGCAGAGAGGTAAGACTCTGTTAATTTTCCCGGTCATTGGTATTTTTAAGATTTGATTCATGCTTTTAGAGTTACAGTGTTCTCACATTGTCTTCCAAATGCCGCTGCTTATTTGTGGAAGCAGAAAACCAGCAGCAAAATGCTGCCTTCTGGGACGTAGCTGCATGTGTAGCGTGTAGGGCATGCAGTCTGCAGGGGCCCTTGTCACTCTGGAGGATAAGGACAAAACCAAGGAGTAGTTTGTGGTCTGGAGTTACGTACTGGTGTTGTTGATCACTGCATGCTGCAGGGTGGTATTCACCCTGTGCTTTCTCTGCTATGGTGTTTTTTTTTTTTTTTGTGTGTGTGTGTTGGCTTTGTAACACTGCTGTATATATTTATGTGGAGGCTTTCCTGTTTTAGAGATTGCCAGCTGCTTTCTGGAGGTGTTAAAATTAGCGTGGGGACTGACCTGCACCGGGATGTCTGAGATGCTCCTGCTGTTTGCTGCCCACCAGGTGGCCCTCGGGCACAGCCCTTCAGGAGAGGCTCCAGCAGCCCTGCAGCCCCAGGCTGGCCCTGCTTTTATTTGTGGTCACTGCAGCTGGAGCTCGATCTGTAGCAGATCAGTTCCTGTTCAGGTGGTGCAATAAAGGTAACGCAGCTGCTTACACGGCACGGTGCTGCTGCTGCTGCTTCATGGGGGAATATTGCCTCTTCCTGGGTGCTGGGGTGCAGTCAGGCTGGTGGAAGGCTTGCTTGTGGCAGTGGGAGCTGCTGCAGATGGGGAAGAGTGAGGTGCCTCCAGGGCAGGTTTGGCACCTGGTACACCAGAGCAGGGCAAATGTCCCCACAAAATAACTCATAATTCACTACTGCTGCTTCTTATCTGCATGGTCAATACTGCTGGCCAGCACAGTATGAGCAGCCAGTGCCCCACCTTCGGAAGCAGAGTAACTTAGGACATTATTTGCAAGGGTGAAAGTGTGTTTGCTGCTCTCCCTGGCAGTGCAGAGCAGCATGCCATTCACTCTCTCCTCATGGGGGTTTCTGTGAGTGTGGTGGTGGCAGCCAGGCACAGCCCATGCCCTAGAAGTGCTGACTGTTGGGACTGTGCCAGCCTGAATCTATTGTACTCCTCTGCCGAACCATCTGTAGTAGTGTTTGAAGGCACAGAAAGCTGCCGAGAAGTCTGAGGGTACCTTGCTTCAGTCTATATTCTGCTAGCTGGATGAAAGTAGAAGGGTTTTGGAAAGAGCTTGGCAGTGACTATCTATCTTATTTTTCCTTCTCTGTAGTGGTTTAAAAAAAAAATCGAAATTCACGCATAGCTATGGTAACAAAGCAGGATTTAGACTGATGCACTTTCACAGCAGGTAGAGCCACAGGCACAGCATCAGAAGCATATAAAACCACAGAAGCAAGATCCTGTGGCAGGGTGCTCCCACGCTGCAGCCAAGGTGAGTGGTCCTGTGCTCTGCACCTGACGATCTTCTGGCAGGCCACCGTGACCATGCAGGCGCCTTGCTCTGAACAGGAAAGGACTTAACAGTGGAAACGCCTGTTCCTGGGCAGTCAGCTGCTGCTGGATGCTTAGGCCAAGCTGCCTTATGCTTCTCCTTCCTCAGAGTAAATATTTGGAGCAGCCACTGAAGCCTGGCACAGAGTGGGGAGGGGAGGAGCTGTCAGCAGACTGCAGCTCCGGAATACTGCCCAGCTGTGCTGCAGCTGGAGGGCTGCAGAAGTCCACTGGAGTTACGGTAACACGCACGTTTTTAGAGTCCTTTCTGGGGGAGGGAAACAAGTTTGTTTCTTAGTTTTTCCCAGATTTGTAAAGCTAAAGCTGTGAGGCTTTTATTAACCGTAAGAGCCAAGGATGGATCCCCAAGAGCAGCCTGACTGCAGACACTGGCTGCTGTAGGTGAGAGGCTCTGTAAGCAGAGCACCACCTCCCTGTGCCTTTAGGCTTCTGGCTGTTCTGTGAATCTCTGCTTTGGCTTAATTCTTCACTGCAGCTAATTCTGAAGTATTTGTGTTATCTTTGTGAGCGAAGAGGGCTTGCAAATCATTATTTTTTACTATGGATTAAAGACAACTGGAGTTTAATTGAGTAGTTCTATATAAAAAAAAATCAAAGCCAAGAATGAAAGTTTAATGTAACTTTCTTTTAATTGAAGACAAATAAAAGAACTGAGGGCTCAAACACTTTTTAAAAAGACATCTTCTGTTCCCCAACGGCTTCTTCTGAGCAAAATATACAGCATATAATAATATATTATAACATAACTACATTCAAGTAACCAAACAATTTACATTTTCCCAAATAGAGAAAATAATGCATGATTCACATACCTCACACCCAGCCATGCAAAAACGAACGCTGCCAATAAGTCAGCAGTTGGTCATAACTGATCATTACTCTGAAGTACTGACAACATGGTTGGAATGCTACATGTAGCACTTGGAGCTCTCTGTTGATAACATTTAACACTGTTTCAAAGTCCTGCTCCGCTCAGAGCCTATTTTTCTAAGATCTGTTCAAATTTCGGGTTGATAAAAGAAAATCCATCAAATGCGGACTGGTCCATGGAGTCGATCAGGTTTTTGTCACTGTAAGATAATTTTGGCTTCTCGTTCAGAAATTCTCTGTCGAAGTTGTTGTAGTCACTTGCTGACTTCTGTGTTAAAGAGAGGGAAGACTGTTTGAGTCAGGGGCTGCAGATGTCTTTTCTTCCAGAACAAATCGGTAAATGTGAAATCTTAGCAGATTACTTCCCAAACCACTCCCTGCATTTAGTGAAAAAAAATCTCTTGGCCTATTCTAAACAATACTATAGCATTACAACAGGGCAGTTACTTATTGTTGGTTGAAAACGAATAGAACTGGATTACTATGAAAAAGAACCACCTGGATTTGTGATGAAGTTTCACTGAATGACCCAACAGTTCTCTGTTGACAAAAGCAATGCATTAACATTTAAACGCAGCATTCCTTGGCATTAACAAATATTTTTAAATTCCTGAAAGCATTTTAAGGTCTGCATTTGTTCAGAGAAAAACCTGATGCCCTCTTGCAGCTGCCTCCTGTCTAGATAAAACTAATATTTGTGCATGTTTCCTAGGAATTCACGTTATTAAAGGCCATGTTTTACATTCTGAAGCTCCAAAGCTCATGACTTGCAGGACCCTGAGACTTCCAGAGCCCATTTCTGTGGGAGCACACAACCTGAAGCCTCCTGTTCTCACATGGAGCGACTCTCCTGCTTCACATACGTAAGTACCTTTTAAAAGAACTGCACTACCTCCAGACCATTTTGTCTATACCAATACCTGGGGAAGAGAACTGATTTGGATTTTTAACTGAGCTGAAGCAGCAGCAGTCCGGGGTGATGCAGACCAAGTAACACATGGTTTGTTCTTCACATTCTTTTCAGATAGTGCTAGGCATGTGCACTGTAAATCACAGTTCTCCAAACTCTCAGATGAGTTTGGAACAGTGCAGGTACTTGGTGCTTGTACAGAGAATGTCTGCAGGCAGGAGTCAGCAGAGCAGCCCAAGGGTTATTGGTCCTTCTGCAGCGTGGCAACACAGAAGAGAAAAACCCAGCAGTGCTGTCACTAGTGCTAACATCAAGGTGTACAGAACATGGCACTTCTCCACTGATGTAAAGATTTAGGAAGGATGGATATCAGAACTATTAAGCAAGTTAGAGAAACCACTCGTGGCCCCTACGTGGACATTTGTGGCACTGGGATAGGAAAAGAGAATCGTGCACATACCACTTTTGGCCGGAAAGGAGGGTCCACCTCCCTCTTCTCCAGCGCCGTCCAGTTGATGGTTTTGAAGAAAGGATGGTCTCGGATATTCCCGGTGACCCCGAGTCGTCTCGTTGGGTCTCTTTCAAACAGCTGCAAGATAAGATACCCAAAAAGGCTTACACCTGCTGAAAGGGCAGGTAGCAAGGGAAGGAATAACAGGTGTGCTGTGAACGAACAAAAGGTGCTAACATACAGCCCTTAGCGTCAGGCTTCCAGCTGGCTTTCTGTCATCTGCTAGCTGAGAACAGCTCCTTTTAAAAGCCTCCACGGAGGAAATACAGCACCACCAGACCTACCTTTTCTAATATATCTTTAGATTCCTTGGTAATCCAGCGTGGGTAGTGAGGTGTGTCCACTCGGATTGACTCAAACAACTCATCTTCATCGTCCCCATGGAAAGGGGATTGCCCAATCAGCATCTCGTAGACCAGGACCCCAAACGACCACCAGTCCACAGAGAACGTATACCTCAGGCCTTGCAGAATCTTGCTCCATGGAAGAGTTCCAGGGGGAGAAATGCGAGTAATTAGTAAAAGGCAGCAACACACAGCAAAAATCAGAAGCGTGATTTTAAGAGGGAACCTTCAATAACTAGCACATCTGGGGGGTGGGTGGAAAAACCCAGCTGTCTGACAGGACTCCTGACACTGATGTACAGCTGTAGCTCTGTGCTCAGCTGCTGGTTGTGGAGATGTGGACAGTTCTATGCACAGATCTTGGCTCTCATTCTGCAATTTTCTCCATTAACTTTAACTGCCCGTTCTTGGAAACATCCACTCTGGTTTCATTACAAGATAATAAACTGGGGAAGGGAGGAACACTAGCAACGCAAGCAGATGATTAACCAACAGACTGGCATTTACAGCATTTAACAGCTAACTACCTTATTTGACTGCTATGCAAATCAGATCAAAAACCAGCTATGAACACAAGGACTTTAACTGCTTGTGTTAACTCCTTCTCCTCAGAAGCTGGTTTTGCTTTGAATTTCGGCTGTTTGCACGTGTTTATCATCTTCAGTGCACATAGGCATTTTGCAGGAGCCCTGCATGTATGCCAGCTGTAAAGGCAGAAGGGAAAACTAGATTTTCAGCAACTGAAAAATTTAACATTACAAAACTCATATTTATTTATTTTTAAAAGCATAGATATGGAATATTTACAAATCTTAAGAACCTTCTACAGAAACACTCAGATTTCATGTTTTTTTTTTTTTTAATGCTAATTAGTCTTTTTTAAAAAAACATTTTTGAACTATTACTCTTTAAAGTGAAGAAATAACCACAGTGGCCACTCTAACATCAGAGTATTGACCCCGCCCCCTGCTGTAGGTGGCACTGATGTACTGACCTCTGGAGCAATGTAGTCTGGGGTCCCACAGAAAGTGCTTGCCTTGTGCTCACCAACTACATTTTCTTTGCACATTCCAAAATCAGCTATTTTGATGTGGCCTTCTTTGTCAAGCATCACATTGTCCAGTTTTAGGTCTCTGCAAAAAGAGTATAAAAGAGAGAGGCATGTTTTACAGACAAGTGAATAACTTGGGTTCAGATGCATGCAGTTTCTTCGCTGATTAAGAACAGCCTACCCACGTCATACAAAGAGGCTTTTCTAGAAAATCTTCATCCATCAACACGATACCTGCAAAACAGTACTTCTGTACTTTGAGGACAGGAGAAAGGAAGAATTCTCTTGTCAGAATAAAGAGAGGCTGAGGTGTATATAGAGTGTGACCTTACAATCCTCACCATCTGCTCTTACATCCAGAAGCACATCCCGTGCTCCTGCTGCCTCTGGGAGGAGGTGTGAGATAACGCCTCACCAGCTCACACAGCTCCAGGGAGGACTGCTGGATTCTTGGATCCTTGGCACAAGCCTGAATGTTCACAGCCTGCCCAGCTTTAACTCCACCTGTGGCTTGTTCCTAGTTTCAGCACAAGGGGGTTCAGGTGCTATGGCCCATGGTCTGTGAAGCGTGCTACTCATGCCTTTGTTCAGAATAACACTGCTCACTCCAGCAAGAGCTTTTTTTCTAACAGCAGTTTCCAAAAGCTACATTCCCTCCCTTTGGCTGCAATGTGTTTTTTGTCCATCTGGCTGCAAAAGCACATACCAAGGAGGGCAGGCTGAAGAGAAACCGAGCAGCCCTTCTGCTTACCGAGAAAGACTTGAATAGAGCACATTTTACATGACAACAGGGCAGTCTTTACTCCCTACAACTTAAGCTGACATCATCAGCTACTTACACTGCCAGAAGGGTGGGCTGCAGCTGGAAGCAAGAGCCCCTGCTCTAGTGCAAGGCACCACAAATCCTTCTGTGTTTGGACATCAGCTGCTGTTCGCCCGAGTAAATTGAACCTCTGAGACAGGGAAAGCTCAGCAGGGCACTGCACTTACCTAGCTACAGGTTCTAAAATCTTTCCTGCGTGTGAAGGCTTCCCTTACATGCAACACCTCCCCCTAAAGGCACTCCAGTTGGGTTCTGTGGTTATACTGGTAAACCTCCTCATGAGATGAGGAGAAAAGTACCTTTGGTTTTGTTGATGTCCTGTTAGTAAATGGTACTGTTTCTCTGGAAGTATGTCATGCTGTGAAATCTCCCTCTGGAAACACTAATTTGACATAGGGGCATTTAACAGCAGGCCTGGACATGCTCTAGAAAACTCGAGATGGAAGGACTTCCTGCTGGTAACAGTACGTCCTGGAGTTTGATCCCTCCTGCAGGAGGCAGTGGGAATACACTCACATTAAGTACCTTCCTGGGTTATGGCTGTCTTTTCTGAGGCAGAAAGGCTTCTAAGAATCACCTTTCCTCACCAACAGGTATTCCTGTAATGTTGATCCTCTTTACAGACACTTTATTGTGAAATACAAGTTGTTAGCTTCAGAAAACTTTTTTACAGGACGGATGCTCCAACAGATGTTTCCTGTTTCTTGAAGGGAGATGGGCAGTACTGGGTGTTACTGGGCATGCTGACCTAAGGCCACACATGCCGTGCTCTCAGGCACAGAGCAGTCATCCTTCACTCCTGTTCCTTAGAGGTAAGAGCTGCCTGAGGAGGTAGGTACCAAACAATGCTTTGGGGGTGGGGTGAAAAGGCTGGGGGAAAGGAAATTGAGAGGAAGTCTGTATATACATATGTGTTTAAAAATACTTATGATCTCTTGTAATGTGGATATGTACAGTAAGAAGCAGTTGATCAGCATCTGGCTCCTGCTATTTAGACCTGGTGAGGCAGAAACATCAGTTCTGTGGTTTTATACAGAAGGCAAAAGCAAAAAACTTTCACCTCAGTGGTCTTCACAAGGCTGGCAGGAACTGATAACCTCCCCAGTGCTACCAAACTAGAAGGACTCGTGATTTGAAGGGAATGTTTAAAAATCACAGACAAAACTGCTTTTGTGTAACATAAATAACATTCCATCATTCTGGTTGCCAAGGCAAAGACACAAAGATGTAGATTCATCTCGGGCATGTTAACGCCCTTGGAATAACATCAAATCTCCAACAGACAGCTTTTACTTACTGCATCAATCAGGAACTCAAAGATGCATTAAGTGCTAGGACAATTCATAGTTCCCACACTGGAACTAGATGGTACCCACCTATAAATAATGCCTTTGCTGTGAAGAAACTGTAGCCCACATAAAATTTCAGCTCCATAAAACCTGAAAAGACCAAAACATCTTTTAGTCTGTCTTGCTCAGTTAAAACATTAGACAAAGCAGCAGGCCAAAAGAGCTAACATCAACTTCATGAAGTGAGGAGTACTGTACGCTCCTTTAAACACTCAAAAAGGGAAATCCAGCATTTCATGTTATACCTGTATTTATACAGATGGAGGTTGTAGTCTGCAAGTTAATCTTCAACACGCAGCAGTGGTGTCTAACGCCAAACACTGACGGGGACAGCAGCTTGCTTTAATGCTTCATTTCTCTTCCACAGGGAACACTGTCCCTTCTCTTTAATAGTTTAGCATGTGTTTACAGAGAGATGTGCAAATGCTTTTTCAAAGGCATCTCCTGGGAGATTAATACTCACAGGACTGCTTCAGGAGGGATTCATCCCGTAAATTTGAAACAGACCCCAGCTGCCTCTCTCCTTCTACAGCTGCCCCATTGCTTCAGGGCCATCTGCCTCAGAAAGGGAGTGATAATCCAGAGGATATGAAGGAAAACACATGAGGAATGCCTTCTCCTCCCCCAAGAATGCATGCAGTTTTGTTTTTTTTTTTAATTACTAAGCTATATCCATTTCTGTGTAGCAGAATGAGTGTTGACCAAAACTTGAGAAATATGTACAGAAGATGCCAGGAGAGGCTGCTAGAAGTTTGCTGAAACACAGGTGAGCTGCGTGCTTTGTCCAGTTTTTTGCTGGGGAGAGTGGGGACGGAGCTAGCCCTGATGCAGAGTTGGCTACTACTGCCCGTTACTTTTTAAGCCAGACCCCTGCTCCAACCCAATCCCATCCAAGCAGTAAAGCCACAAAGCCTATACCCATCCATGGAGCTAGGGACTGAAGTGCTGCGGACTTACGTTGCTCTGTAGAGATCAAAACGCCCCTTGTCTTGTATGTGGAACATCAGGTCTCCCCCATTCAGGAATTCCATAACAAAGAAGAGATGATCCTGTTGGCAAATCATCAGAGAAGGGAAACATTATTGATGTTACTGCAACCACACATGAAGTAGCAACGTGGCTACTGGGGACCAAGCAGCCACTGTCCTCCTGTCCTGAAATATTCCTCTGTTTCATGCACCCCTAAGAGCATATGAGGTTGCTACAGATTTGAGTAGCATGGGCTTGTGAGGCTCAAGAGCTCAGTTTGTGTTCTGTGGGCTTCTAATATGCATTTAAATAACCTTACTGACTTCCACCTATGCCAGTAATCTTTGTTGCCTTCACTGAGGATAAAGCTCCGGTCAAGGGTTTAAATTAAACCACCTCTTACTCCAGATTGTGTACTTGTTGCTCTGATCTCAGTCTGTTCCTCAGTGGGTATCACACTCACATTTACTTTCCACAAGGTTTGTGAACTATTGCACAGAGCACAACAACAGTGAAGCAAGAATTAAATCCCCTACATTATTTTCACTTGGCTGTTTGTAACAGCATCTATTAAAAGCCTACATGTGTTCTGTTGCTGTTGCCATTGTTTTTTTTTTTCTTACTTTTGTCTGGAACGTGCAGTAAAGGTGTGTGAGAAATGGATTTTCCCATGCAAGTGCTAGGACCCGCTTTTCCACCATGGTACACTCCACATCATCATCAATTAGCACCACGTCTTTTTTCAGAGCTTTGATAGCAAAGAATTCATTCTTCCCCTTCAGCTCTGCAAGCAGAACCTACCAAAAAAATAAAAATAAAAAATTACAGCACGTGTAGGAAAGACTGTTGAAAGGAAAGTCAGGGGTGTTTGTAGTAAGTGCCAGGACAACTGAAGCACTCTGTAAAGGGGGAAGATGGGTGGGATTTGGGAAGGTCAAGCTGCTTGGCACAGGTAGGAGGAGACAGGGTGTGAAGCATGTAACACAGGTAGAGCAGCTTTCAGGGCAGTTTTTCCTGTCAATGTCTTGTGAGAGTATAAACAGAGGACATGTAAAGCCTGTTCCTTCACCGGAGCTTCACAGACAACAGAGGACAGAACCGGGGGAGGTCACCCCTGGACATGCACGCAGTAAGCATGGAGCAGAGGCACACCTCCCCTGCCTTTGCACTGGAGTCCACTTCTGTGCAAAGCATATGAACGTAAACCATCCTTCTGGATAAAGAGCAATTCCTCTGACTGGATATTAAATTGAAAACCTGCTGCGCATTACGAATCGCTTCTGAGTTCAGACAAGATTCAGGTAAAGAACTCAGAGCACCTTTGACAGAGAAGCTGTACTCTGTTCTGTTAAAGTATTACCTACCTGAGTGGCTGTAAGACCTTTCTGGTTAACAACAATAGTCCATAACATGACAGAGATCGAGCAAGGCTGTCAGTTTAAGCTCTAAGTTTGTTACATACCTTTCCAAAACTTCCTTTCCCTAATACTTTATGGAAGACAAAGCTGTCTATGTTGAATTTCCTCCTGCTTGCAATTCGTGATGCCGTCTTCACCGTGCTTCCCTCCCAGAGTTTATCGTACTGGCTGTCTGCTAATTGAAACAGGGAGTTCAAAGTTCAGTGCAGGCCAAACAACTGCATGGCTCAGACCCTCTGCTAGGGATTAAGTAGTGACGTGCCATTTCAGTTCACCTGCTGCTGGGATACCGGTGAATCTAAGCTCACAGGTCAAATCAGGGAGTTTATAACAAGCCTAAATTACTCAAACATTCTTGATAATGTTGGATTTGAATCTGGGATCATTTCTGATGCTGGGTTTCAGCAATGCATACACAGGAGTTATAAAAAGAAAAGGCCCTACCTTTCCGCTATGGCTAAGACACAGAGCATGATTTGCAGAACAGGATCCTTTCAAGAATGGTTTGTATTTATCTTCTGCTAACAGAAGAGGCTCGTCCCTCTGTCTGAGCAGAGAGGCCATGAAAAGATCAAGGTAGTTAACAGTATGCAACACTGACGTTGTTAACAAAATGCATGCCATCTCAGTTACAGGAGGGAGAGGTGCACTGTACACCGGTGTCCAATTAGTGTTCCTCCTCTTCCACCGCGGGAAGCCATGCCACAAGGAGTGGCACCTTGCAGAAAAGAGGGTAAACTCATGGAGGAAAATGCTGGTGTTTGTCAAAAAGTTATGTAAGTATTTTGTGTGGCCAGGTAAAAAGCAGTATGTGCATATTTTTTTATTAACAACGCTTGTTCAAAAAAAATTGTCTAACATAAGGCAAGAATGAATAACTAACACTAACAGTTGGTGCAGTCTGGTAGGTAAATGGCTAAAGGAAAATACTGTTGTTTTCCTCACCTGATGCATCTCCTGGAGCTCTAGGTTTCTTATCAAAATCTTGGTAAATACCAACACTTTCTACAGATCCAGAATCAGACCTTCGTGTAGATTTCTGAGGAGGAAGGGAACACATGGAATTTTACTGGCACTATTACTTTAGCAATATTTATAGCAGTAGCTGTTAAATGCAACATGATGGCAGTATGATCTTTTCTTTCTAACTATTAACTCCTAGGACATGTCTCTTCTCGAAGTCTAGTTCATAGACCACACTTCTTACAGTTTCAGCACAGCCAGTTGCTTTACTTCCTTCACTGCAAGAAAAAAAAATCACTAAAATTCCTAAACAGTCTGCATAATTATTTGTTGAAAAACTATAAAAAGTATAATGGTTTGAATCAACAGTGAAAATAATTGTTTGCTTTTAATTCATTGTGGGAAAATGTCCTCTTGGACTTCTCTTAATTTTTTGGACAGGAGATGGGAACCACTGCCATACTGGACATGCTGAAGTCAATCTGTGATGTCCCTCTTTAGCACATGCAAAGAAATTTTATGTACAGAAGATCCCTGTGATCACATTTAGTTATGAGCAGATCAAGTTTTCCTGTGTCATGGAAGAGCTGGCATAACAGTTCTCGCTGTTTGCAGAGTAAATACCCTGTTAAAGCTAAGGAATGGCTCAGCTCAGAGCAAGTGCTGTTGGCTTTTGCAATATATTTTCCTGACTTATTTCAGAGCTTGTGTCTGAATCTTGATTTGTAAGTCAGAAGTTGACAGCAATCCGTACTCAGGAGACAGCCACGCTGCAGCAGACCAACAATGTGAACTACGGGGCTGGCGTTTATTCCAGGGGGGTTTTCTGTATGTATATCAGATTAATAAAAATTGAAACTGTTTGGTCTAATTCTTCTAACTTATTTAATTTTAGCATTCGAGAGAGATTCTAAAGTTGAAGAACAGGAAAACAGACTTCACTGTTTGAACACAATTAAACAGAAGGGGAGAAAATAACCCTGGCACCATCAATGAAGCAAGTTTCAGGAAAACACACCTTCTTTTTAAGAATTCTTTGTCAGGTGGAATATTTTTCCCCCAACTTCACCTCTAGGCTGCTGTTAATCTCTTTATGGTCAAATAAAGAGGAGAAAGCTGTTTACATTTCCTCAGTCCCAAACTTCCATTCCCAATAGAAGTGAGATGGAAAAGAGGAAATTAAAAAAAACTCTCTGAAAACAACTAACAGCATTACAAAGGGCAGTAATGCATACCTGGCTAACTTGAGTTAAAGCTTCTGCTAGGAGCTTCTGGTTTATTCCACACAAGTTGGCCACCTTCATTTGGCATTTATGATGCACATTCATCCCACATTCTAAAAGAAATTTAAGGACAGTTAGACAAGCATCAGGAAAATACCAGCTGATATTACAACAAAATGGCTGTTTCTCTGTGAAGTTCATAAACATTATAGCAAGCCCAGATTAGACACTGATTTATGATTATAAATGAAAATTACAATTCTAATCTTTAACACAATGAAGGCCACAAAAATCTGTTCAAAAGGAAGAAGCTGCAGTCGTTATTTTCTTCTCAACATGTTACAATGAAGATCATCTTCCCTTTTTGTGGCAGGATTATAAAAATGGCATTTGCCGTGCAGTTTATACACTTTAATGACACTTTAAATACACTTTAGGCGCTACCTTGAGTCACACTCACCGAATTTCAGCTACTCCCACTAGTGATGTTGATTATACTCAAGATTACACCTCCACTGCGTATTTTCTGACTGCATGAGCTCACCTTGGCAGAGGTGTCACATGAGCCAAGTGCCTCACTGTCCCTCCTTACTAAAAGCTGTTTAAACAACACACCAGTGACAATCTCCCTCTGTATTACGTATGCAAACGCACACTGTGTAGCAACAGTTAATGTCCAGTGGAGGGCAGAGAGAAAGAGACCACAGTGGACTCTTTCCAAGCAAGAAGAGGTCCCAGCTGCCTCCCTCCCCCTCCATACCTTCGCATTTGAGTCCCTGTTTGACCAGCCCCCAGAGCAGGCTGCCGCAGTGGTCGCAGAAGGTAGGGCTCATGTAGTTGTAAACTTTGAAGCGGTGAGGCATGTCGATGTTGAAACGTTCCTTCTGAAACTGTGGGCAGGGAGAGGGTGAGACACTTTACCCAAACCAGGACCGGCTTCTTAAAGACAATAGCTGGGCCATTACAAAGCTACAACAATTTTATCCTGAATACCCCAGTCTCAACATTCTGCATTTAAGGAGATGGGTACACATCTCAGCCTAACTGGACAGTTTGTGGAAAAAATACACATCTAGCATCTCGCTACATCCCACCACGTTAGCAGCGAACATGAGGCTACATGCATGAACTGCTTGGAGTTTATTTGAGACAGCTGAGTGGGATCTTAGGGGTCTTGACAGTAGTGAAATCACACTTTCAACATCAGTGTTGTAAAACACTGGTGAAAGATAAGAGAGTCTGCAAAATGCACCCAGAACTTCAGGAAAATGTAATTTCACCCTCACAATGCACCTCTAGGAGTAGCCACCATGCCACAAAACACATCCAAGAGTAAAATGCAGTATTTTGGGATTTCGAAGCCAGTGAAAATCCTTCTTGCTCCATGAATACATCCTTCATCTACCAGGGAAAGTAAAAACGCATCAATACTACCCACCTCCTTGCAGGGCTTTTAACTACTCTTTTTACTTCAAAGTTTCACCCACTGCATGTTCCATACAGTCTTAAAGACAAGACAGTAGCTCGGTTGTGCAGCCCAGTACCTCCCAGAACTGGCTGTTTCTACAGGAGGTTTTGTTAGTTCAGGAGCATTTAGTTACACTCTGAAGATACTGTTCCAGCTCTTACCATTGTGTCCCTGCTGTTGGCTGCAGTACCAGTACACCTCCCAATGATTTTATCGATGCATTTCTTATGAATAGCAGCATTGCATTCTTCAAGACATGCACAAGAAAAGAAAGGATTCCTTCAGACAACAAATACATGGGATGAAGTGCTTACATTTCACAGCACAACGTGAAAAACACACCAAAACCATTTTTATCATGATGATGGTCATCTGAGAGCAGTTTCCCCCCATTTCCTACAGTCATAACCCCTATTTCTAAACTCCATCTGCCTCCACTAGGCAATGCTTCCAGTGTTTGATAATACGACGACAATACTATGCTTTTGATCCTCTGTGATACCTCCTCTGCTGTTGGGAGTAGTGCACAGAGATCTATGCGAAGTTAAAAAGTGCTTTTGAAGTCAGCTGTAAAACCCATCAATAATTGTAATTCATTTTTGAAAAGGTTTCACAAAAGCTGCTGTCATGCATGAGGGCAACTTCTCAACTGCATTACATACACATGAGAAGAATAGCTATGTCTAAATCTTGATACTAAAATTGCAGGTAGGATTCACAGCTAGACTGCCTTACATTATCAAGCAAAATTTATGTTTAACATCCACTGATACCTATGGTGATCATGCACATTTACAGAAGATTTTTCAACAATAACTATTAGATCTATAAAATAAGGTAGAAAGTTGTACAAGAAAAAGGCAAAAATTGACTTACGCCTACATTTGTATCCCTGTTTGTTGAGTCCCCTGAAAACCAAACCATAGAGAGGGAAATCATATAAGCATATGCTTGCTAGAATAAAAGGTTTTTTTCCCCTATTTTTACCAAGTCAATGTATTTATTCTTTGTTTAAGGGAACATTTGTTCCAATTAATAAACTGGTCTAAGTTCTGGTATTCAGAATCCTCTGTCTTAGCAAGGCAAGGCATAGAAGGAAGGTAGTCTGTTTTGAAAGGCTATCACGTTAGGAGGAAAACCCAGGAAAGACAAGTTTTCAGTCACATGGAAAGTCCTCCTGATGTGACTCGCTATGAAAATGGCCTTCCTGTGAAACAGATCCAGCTTCTTGCTCTTGATGGGTCTTTATTCTGCCATCAGCTACTTCACATCTCAAAGTATGAGTATTTTTTTTCTCAGCTCCACCCATCTCTCTCTTCTGTGAAAGAGCTGCTGTTGGTTACAGGCCAAATTTCACTTTTGATGCAGATGGAATTTTTGCCAGTTATTTCAGTTCTATTTTTTAACATGAAAGAGGCAACTATAGCTCCAAAACGGAACAATACCCATAGCAAATAAATTATTTCCAGCTCGTACCACAGATGAGTTTACATGAGTTTTCATGTTTGTTTCAATATACATGAAGGCAATTTTACAGTTATTTATCCCTTGAGAGTGGAGGAAGCTTGACATTTCCTTCTTACCACACAAAGTCTTTGCAGACAGAGCAAAACGTGGGTTGTCCAAAGAAGGTAGCAATAAATTCATGATTTTTGATGTAGTGGATTTTTGCTTGCTTGATAGCCCCTCTCCTGTTCATGGTTACTGTTCCCTCTCCTTCCCTCATTGACTGTTTGCAATCTGTGGGGGAGACAAGCAGACATACTTTTAAAACACTTGGTTATTACAAAGACTAATATTTGTTTCCCCAAAGCTTTGTTTGTTTTTTCTCTTTCCAGCTCCTGTTTCCATTTAGTCTTTGCAGACTTTCAGTCCAGGGAGGGTGGAGCACACCAACATGCTGGTTCCGAAGGTGTCTCCATGCTTTTTTTGCAGGCAGTTCCCATTCCTGCTCACTCAGAGGAAGCCTGCAGCAATTGAGCTGAGAGGAAGAAGCAGAGAAGTAGCACTGCCTCACTAGAGAAATCACAACTACAGATGTTTCTTGAAAAATTATAACCTCTAATGCTTTATATGATTTATATGCAAGAGAAATAATGTTTTACTGGAAGCAGGAGGCGTCCTCCATCAGCAGAAGCCTCTTCATGCTCTGCATGCCCTCCTGAATCTGACCTTCTGAGTGATCATGGGACCATACGACTGTTTCAATTTGACAGAGATACAAGTTTCTTCTGGCCTTCATTATACAGCAAAGACAAACAAGATTTTCAGTTCAACATTCCCATGATGCTGTCTCATGTCCCAGTCTCATTCCTCTCCCCCTAGAGCTCCCATGGGGTTGCAGTATGTAGTACTATAAATACTCTAAATACTCTAGTAACAATAGTGTATGCTAGAGATATACTGTAGCAGACAGTACTATACTACATACAGTATGTAGTCAAGAAAAAAACAATGAAATTCTCAGGAATTGGCTGAGAACTGGCTCGTACAGGCCTGTCATTACAGGTTATAGTTATTTCTACTCATTTTCAAGGAAGCTTCTGAGTTTGTCTCACAAAAATAAGTCTCTTATGTCACAGTCTTTCAGCCACAACTCAAGACTCTGTAGCCTTCCTTGCACATTTTGAAAATAATAGCAGGAGTTTATATGGAAATAACCCCACAAAGGTGCATCAAAGTTGACTGGGGTTACTGGTAATTTAACTGTAGGATACGTTTCTTCCAGATTGAGAGGAGCTGGTGAGGAACAACCCCCATCCAGAAGGAAAAGATAAAAGATTGAATCAACAGGAGGAGCAAACGCACTGCTAACCACATCAGCTCTGGTCAGCAGCTGGAGGGTCCCGATCTGGAAGAACACAGCTGTGGTTCACAGGGTGAAAGTGCTGCAAAGTTCAGGGTAACAGGAGATTGCCCTTTGCAGGGTGGGAGGTTCCACAGCTGTGGAGCACAATGAAAGCTGTGAGTACTTTTGAGAGCCAACACAATCAGGTTTGATTCCCTCCATGGCGTTGTTGCCTTCCAGCAATGTCAGGCGGCGCTTTACTTTCTACGTTGACAGAAACAGATTTGTTTCCTTTGCCAAGTCACATTAACCACAACGCCTGCATTTACTGCAAAGTTACCCAGGAGCCCTGTTTTCTTGTTGCTAGCTGTTCATTGCCATTTTACCAGCTGGCTGCCACTGCTGCTATTCCAGCAGACCACTGAACGTGGAATACAATCTATCAACCGATACCATTTTGAGTGTCTTGAGCTAATTCATCAGTCACAGCCAACAGCAGAAGGGCTGAAGCAGCATCTGCTGCTTTAGAAAAGAAAGGGCAAAGTCAGTTCAGAGATTAAGGAAAGATTAAGCGTTTTACTGCAAAGAATGATCAAAAACCATCCCTGTTTTTCACCAACAGATATTAATGCACTTTTCTGAGAAACTGACCATCTGGATCAGAGAAAAACACACCCTGCCTTGCCCTGACAAGAGTTCACGAGGTGCACGGTGACAACCTGACGCTACATGCCACTCCGCTCCCTCTTCCCGTCCAGGAGCAGGATTTGTTCCCGCTGTTCAAACAAGCTACTGAGTTCACTCAGCAAGAACTCCCATCAGCCGCCGCACTCCAGGCTCGCTGCTGTCTGCAAACAGTACTATCTTTTTGTTGAACCCTGCTGAGCAAACACACAGACCTCACCCACAATCCCTCAAAAGCTTCACGGAAAGCACACTCTGAAATGTGTGCGCAAGATAAAATAGGATGTCCAGAGCTGGCAGAAGTTCATATTGTCTGCTGCATGAAAACGATGCCTTCAGAAGGGGGATTTAATCAGTAACAGCAACAAAGCGGAGGAAGGTGTGTTGTTTTTCCATGTGTATTCCGTGGAGATACCCTGTGATTAAACAGATGAGGGTGCAAAAATCTTCCTCAAGTCTGTAACATGGGGAAATCAAGGTGTTAAACAAGGTGAGAAACAACCAGGGTTTCACCAGGAGAACAGGATACAGCTCGTCCTCAAGCTGATACACTGTCGGCAATTTGGTATTGCTGATACTGCATGCAAAATTCCCAGGTAACACTTGATCAGGATATGGGAAATCATGGTGTTTCCTCCTTGGCTGGAAAACTGACATTGAACTTGATAGAAATCCATTAGATTGGCATCTATTTTAAAGGATAATTAGTGAACAGGGCTGCATTACGTATGGTTTGTACAGGGAACCAAGTGGGGAAAATCAATGTTTTCCTTAAACATACTTTGACTGTGAAAAATTCCTGAGCAGAGCAAAACTTCAAAATCTGCATGTGAGAATACACAGTCTTCAAACAGCTGCCAAAAGCAACCAATATATCAAAGCACAGCTGAAAACATTTTTGTACACTTCTGAAGAAACGGAGAGGCTTGGACAGCAGCTGTAGGTCATGCGCATCTGAACCTGAGATGGCTCTGAAATGACAGCATGGTTCATTTCTATTTACTATGGCTGTGTTTAGCAAGTTCTCATTAATGTGTAAATTACCTTGAATGCGTGTTGCTCCAGAAATCGTTCAGAAGTTCAGCCAAACATGGACTCCACTGGGGAGCAGGCTTTGTTTTAGAGATGCAGAGAGAATTAACAATTGCAAGGAAGAATGTTTCCCAACAGCAGGGTGGAGATGGTGAGAGAGAGAGAGAGGAAGAAACACCAAGGGCAAACCTTTGCTCCCCTCCAGGCCTGGACTTTCCCAGATGAAATGCTCATGCTGGGCTGGCACAGTTGGAAACAGTCACAGACAAAACAGCTGATTCAGCAACTAAAATCCAGGTGACCTCTGCAGCAACAGCAGCCCAGACCCCAATTAATCATTTTGAACCCAGCACACACCATTAAACATCACCTATTTCCTGAGTTGAGAACTACAGTTAATATTTATCACTGGCACACTGTTCTCATCAAGGACCCTCCTCAAAACTTGTAGCTGATCCGACACAAGGACCCCACACTCCTTCGCGCCACATATTCCTTAAGAAATCATTAAGCACACCTGCAAGCTAACCCTGCAGCTCTCCAGAGGTGCTATAACACTACATACACTGCCTCACTGCAGCACCAGGCCTTCTGTTTTGCAGTCCTTAACAGCCAGCAACACAGCAGGCAAACATTTACTGAGCTACCTAAAACAGCGTGGCTGGGACTCAGCTGAACTGCGATAAACCTCGAGGCAAGACGTCAGGCTGTCTCAGTTCAACCTCTGGAGTTCAAGGACAGAAGAAAACAACCTCCAGAATAACCATACTGAGTTTTAAACAGAAGGAATAGAAAAATATTTACCATCCTCAGAGTTCATTTTTCATTTTAACTTGTTCATTTCGTGACTTTGTTTATAAGCTGAACAGAGGAAAAATAACAGTGCTACTGTCAGAAACTGAGAACTGAGACTTTGCTTCAAACAGAGACAGGCAGAACATTTCCTGAGCTAAATGGCTGATTGAGTTGAAAGAGATTTGCCTGAACCTTTACCATAAATTATAAAACTCACCAACATTTCTGTTCTATGTCTCTTTCGGCAGTTCTACTGCCTTGCCCTTGGCTTTGTTTGAAAGTTAAGCGTGCCCTTCGGGTCAAGAAAAATATTAATCTCACAGAGCAATCATTAAAAGAAGAAATCTTACATCTCACAAAGGAGACCTTCCTGGTATGAACTGTCTCTCTAAGCTGGTCCTGGAGAGGACTGCTCTACAGATCTGCACAGAAAAACATTTACAGAAATACAAGAGTCCCAGAAGTCTACATTACTGTGACATGAATTTGCTGTGCTAACCCACGCTGGGTTCTGCGATTGTCGTGATCACTGACAGGAAGAGCATCAACACTTCTCTCTTTTCAAGTCATCTCCTCTGCTCTCAATACCTGTGGATTTCACGCTGCTGACACTGAAGCAGCAATACCAACAGTCTGATATTGCACAAGCTAATGCTATTTGCTGTCAAATCTGGTGTACAATTTCATGTTACCTACCCCAGCCCCAGGCAGCTACACTGCAAGCTTTATCAGGAGTGGTCAGAACCACTGTTATGAACCCTTCGCGGCACCCATCAGAAGGGCACACATCATGTGTGTAAGAGATCGGGACGCCTACGGACGTGCTTCTTGCCTGCCCTGTGGGGAGGTGAATGATCTCTGCCCCAGCGCTGAGCCAGCACGTGCAGCAAAGCGCTGAGGTGCAGTGCTCTGCTCTGCAGCCGCTCTCAGCAGGTCACTGCTCAGCTGCTCCTTCACCAGCATGAATGAAGCCGGCAGTCTTTTAGAAACAGGCTAAAACAAAGCACCAGCGTTTTAACAAGCCCCGCCTTTCAATGCAGGAGGAAATCCTGGGTCCACACCAGTTGTTGTGGCACTCACACCATCCTCAGGACTGCTGTGTTGGCGCTGCTTGTGCTCAGTTGAACATAGTACTGTTCTGTGCTTTAATTTCAAGAAGTGTTTTAGATAGCAGTTCTGATATGTGAGATGTATTCCCCAGTGTTCACGTATACCGGACACAGATCTCATTTGTTGCAGCAAAACAGAGGCAGATGCCTTGGAAAAACTCTCAGATCTTGAACTCACCCAACACTGGCAAGAAAAACATTCAGAATAGTTGTAGCTCCCTGGTTCATACTGCTCTCCCAGAAACCAGACACTTCAGACAGTTCACAAGCAAACCTGATCCACCTGACAGCATTTGGAGGAAATAACTGGCTAACCCCTTCTCCAAGCAGCTGAAGCCAGCAAAACAGTAAATCAGAATTCAGAAACAAGACAAAACCCACATTTCCAAAGCTTCCAAAGTTGCTAAGAGAGAGCGAGACACTCGGTATTGCAGCAAACCACCTCTGTGATCCTGGGCTTTCTTACTCACTAAGGTCATTAGCTACATTCAAATAATCAAAGATCAAGCAAAGCATTAAATGCACTGCACCTTCCACCTATTAAAACTCAAGTTGCTTTACAGAACTATAAGCTATTTTCAGTTCTACAACAAGAGAATGAGAGGCAGAAGGAAAACAACATTTTGAAATGAAAATGGGAGTTGACATCCTGTTGCTACATTTCACACGCTAGAAGACAAGTCTGATTTCCAGCACAAACTTATTTTCAGATCACAGGACAGAAGGCAACCAAACTTCCCCAACAGCTCTACGTCAGGGCTCCGCTGCCTGCTTTACAGAGTCTAGACAGAAAAGAGCATCCAAGGCTGGGAAGACTTTTCATATGTGCCTCTAAAATGAGCTAAAAAGGGGACATCCAAATCAAATGGGTCAGCGTAGCCTACCGCAGAGCAAACTCAATAGCAGTTAATGCCAAGAAAATTATTCTCCAACAATAAATCTGGTAACGGCGCAATAACATGCTTACTTCTCAACACTGCTGCCTGCTATCAAAGCAAAGAAAAGCAGTTTTCTCTGCAGATGGCAGAATGTGCTCTACTTAGAAGGAAGGGTTGGAAATCAAAAGCTTTCATCTGCAAAACAAGCCAAAGAAAGAGTTAGTCACCTCCGCAAAGTGCTTGGAGATGTTCAAAGGCAAGCTACCACCTATAACTCAAAGACACTGGGGGCAGAAATACCTTAAACTATGACCATCTGAGATACCAGTTTCAGAACGAGCCTTTTTTAGTATTTTAGACCCTCCACTACCATACAGGTCTGTACGGAAAGGCACGTCAGACAGAAAGCAAAATGCTGTGTGTGTAGGAAGGAATGTGAATGGTCTCTGAGCTTTCAACTATTAACCAATGGGTTCAGCAATGTGAAGAATGGCAGTTAATACAAACATCCTTGTAATGCACTAACAAACTGCTCTAGTACTGCAGCTACCAGCTAACGTAACTACAGAAAATGTTTACAGCAGGGCAATGATGAACCCAAATCACTGCGGTGTTTTCCTGCTTAGCAAACACACGGTGACATAAGGCAAGTCTAATTTTGAGCAGTGTTAATATGTTCAAATGTACTGATGTTTGAGGTGACCATTCCAGACTGAGCAACTTTCCTTCACAAAACATAGCTGTGCAACCATGGCTCGAAAAGGAGTCTCCTCTGCCTCTGCAGTTTGGTTATCAAAGAGTTGTTGGTCAGAAATTGCCTATGAAGTTGAAGGTAAAAAGGAAGTTCTTGCAAAGCAGGTCTAACGGGAACATCAGCAGGTGAAAATTAAAGACTGGATGATTTAATCATCTGTTCACTATTTAGACTTCAACCACTGCCATCTGCAATCCCTAATAATAAAGGCAATTAAAAGAATTTTAAATAGCATTGTACTATTTTTAAATGTTTCCGAGAAATAACTAAGTACAATTATTTTAGTACTTACAGCACATATCAGCTGTTCTTCCTAACATCTAATAGTAAATCACAGAGAGTCATCACATAATCACAAATCACATATGCCATCTCGACTGTTTTTCATGTTGGTATGGAGGGAAAGAGCTTCAGTCTCGTTAAATGAGCAACTGAAAAAAATGGAGTTGGATTTGTGCTCTTTTGGTTGAGCTTCCCAGGCAGATGGATTTCTGTATGTTTTGCTAAATAGATAGATTCTCACAATACCAATGCCCCATGAAGCTGCCTTGCATGGGAAGGCCATGATGAAGCCCAAGATTAAAGTTTTCTTACATAATGGTTCACAACAGTTTGAACGTGTGCCAGAAAATTACTGGTGCATAAATGGAGAGCTCTCAGCCTTCAGAGACATGCTTTTGCTTATGGGCTCTTCAGAGTCACACTTTTTTTTTTAATTTCACTTTAAAGAGTTAACTTTTCATAAAGGAGACCAAAATACTAAGAATATGGGCTTTTTTTTTTTTTTTTGCCATGGCAAAGCTAAAATGTCAGCTCTGAAATGTCACCTCCTGCATATCACCTTCTATCTTTAGTAGCTTTTCCAGTAACTGCTACACAGATTGCACATATGGTACAAAAAACCTCCACCACTTACCTGTTCTATGAGAGTAGAACTATGTTGCCTGTATATATCCGGAAAAAA
>VXAV01000323.1:197111-216796 GCA_013399715.1 Alectura lathami
ATCATCTTTACAGTCTCCTTCCTTCAGGTCTTACAGTACCACACTGTTCTTATTAGATGGGTCAGAGCCCCTCCAGCTCTAAATGATCAATTTCCCCCCCCCCAAGAAGAGTGCAATCTGTTCTTACGGTACCACGGCTGTAGCAGATTAAACAGCTGGACACTTCCCCAAGAAGCTGCAGTGTGATCTGCCACCTACAAGCAGCGATCGAATTTTCATTCCCTTCAATGAAAGGAGAATGAGAGGCTTCTTATTTAAAATTAATTTCCTGGAAACTCAAGCCAATGTCCATGTTCACTCAGCAATAACTTGCTCAATACACTTGGCTCAACTGTGCTGAGCTATGCAAACAAGAGTAACGAATGGTGTCCTTGTGCTTCTTTATTAGGGAATGCCTGCCAACAGCAGCATTACAGATTACAACTTTGACAAGCACACCTGAGCCTGCTTGGCAAAAGGCATACTAAAACGCTCACGGTCACCGGAGGACCTCTGCCATTTCACACCAAACTCGAGCATCCTCTACTCAGTCTAAAGCTTTCATCTCAACTTTGGGGAACTTTGCAGACATAAAAACTCAACATTTTTTTAGCAATCCAAACCTACTTCCAAAGCCCTGTACTTGGTACTCATAGCTATGGAAGAATTTGGGAATATTACAGTGAAAATATATAGAGAAAGCTCAAACAACATAATTCAGTTGTTATTAAGATGGACATTAAAGGCAAGGTGGAATTAAAAGCAGGCTGACTGCACAGCAATGGTTTCATGTTAGGCTATTTTTTGGATTTCTAAAGCCAGACTCTTTCATCAAAAAGGCCCACGTCAGCCAGCATTCTTGGGAATATGAGAAACTGCAGCTATCTGCAGAGCCTTTGATGATAATTAATGGTTTGTAGAAGCTGCAGCACTTTAAAGATGAGTTGGTAATACTCTCTGCAGGATTTTTAGCAGGGAGAACTATTTCAGGCCATTCATAGAAGTCTCCTTATTCCCATACCCCAATTAAGATCTGCTTTGCTCTGTTACCATACATGTTCTTACCCTACAGAGAACTGAAAGAAGTTGCCTGAATTAACGGCAACAACTTCCAGCCTGGCCGTGCAGCTTGCATCATCAAGATCACACTAAAAAAACTCATCACGGATCACACTATCTGACTGCAAATGAACATGCGCCTCAGCAAAGAGCAGCCTTCACCAACACTGCTCCTACCTCTCCTGAATTCAGGCTCCCATTATGTCTCTGCTAACACTAGTGGCTTCAAAATACTTTACATGTTTGCAGACTGGCTTAACGTCTGATCATTAGGCAAACTGATTCCTTCTTATACAACAAGCTTTTCTGCAATCATGTTTCAGCACGCAAATCCAGCTGCAGTTATTCTAGATCATGTCAAACTGATAAGGGAAGCACTAGTTTCTTTTTCTGACCACTCTAAGTCAGTCACTGCTCTGGGGCTCACAGCACCCTTCTCCTCCATTTTTCAGTACTTCAAAGATACGTGCAAATAGACAGGAGGAATGGTGGGTGAATTCCACTTGTGAGGAGGAGACATAAGCTGAAAAATTGTAAAGGAGATTTATTTAGTCCACTTCCACCTCTCTACACATTCTAACAGCAGCAATGCTTTGAACACCATTTCTTTAGAGGGTCTCCCAGTAGACTAGGAAACAGCTTCTTCGGAGCTTAATGCACTTGCTTGATGACAACATTATCTTGAAGAGGCACTGTGCCTTTCCTGCATTCTCTGGCATTTTGTGAAGCGCTAGAGAGAGAAGGCAGGAGTTAAAAGGCTCGGCCTAATCCAGAACAGCAATTCCTATGCTTTTCTCTTTCATTCTACTTGGCTACGGCGACATATTTTAGGTTGAAGCTGTTATAAACCTTTGGACCAGACTCTGTGAAGATGCAGTCTTTGAAGGCTGAGGGCCTGCTGAACAGGGAGATGCTAACAAGACCTTGGGTGCAAGCCATTCCAAGCAAGTAATTCCGCCAAAAGCTTCAGTTACCACTACAACAACAAAATACATTTCTCATTAATACCCATCCTATAAGTCAATTAAAATAATGTACTGCTCTGTGCTCGAGGATGGTATTCTCAAACCTAGTGCAGTTCAGCTCCCTCTTANTGTAGAGAACAATGCTTTGTTTAACATTTGCAAACCTATGTCCTACAGAAATCATGACTCACCTTCATTCATGCAAAATCAACATTTCAACTGTTTCAGCTGCTTCACCACATATTTTGTGAACAGTTATGTGCTGGTGGTGAAGCAGGAAACAAGACAAGCTTAGGCTTCATCCAATCAAGTGCTGAGCACTCTGGGTGCAGGATAAGAAAATTTTAATTAAGAAGCCTCATTTTACAGTGGGGGTAGAAACAAGTCATTTTTTTCTCACATTCTGAAAGAAAAGCTCATGCTGAGGTGCGTGGCATGGCAGAAACAGCAGGACTCATCTCCATTCACAGAGTGAGAGGGATTGCAGTGTTTCTCAGCAGTTTATTCGTATTCAGAAAAGCACCACCATTTGTAACCTCACCTGTAGTCAATGCTTCCTTCATCTTGATAGCACAGAAGGGCTGTAGCTGTTCCTCTTGATTCTGCACAGGTCCCAGCTCAAATGAGTTGAAAGATATCCGTAAGAAGGGGGCCATTATTCACGACAATGCTGATGCACACCTGTGTGAAAAGAACAGAATAAAAGACCTGGTTTGAGACATGTGAGAAGGCAGTTGACAGTTCTCAGCCATCACAGCCAATATAACACACCCTCTGAAGTTTGCACCTCTTAAATGTGGTTTTGAGACCGTAAGCCTGAAGTAAAACTGGCACATACCGAAACAAAAAACATCACAAGTGTGATCAAAGACTGCACTTAGGACACTCAACTATATCCTCTTAGTGTCAGCTATGCCTTTGACTTAGACCTTCCTCAATTTGTAATTGAGACCCATTTCATTAATAGACACAAATACATCAACATTCCTATCGAAGAAGTGACTCACAAAGTAACAGACGGATGGTAACTCAAGTGAAAAACCTGCACACATTTCTTAACACACTGATGATCCTTTGATTTGCAAATATGGAGGGTTTTTCACTACAATAAAAAATATTAGGTTTCGGAGCCACTAATATGACCACATAGACTAATAATTAAGCATACCCATTCTATGTCAGAAGTTAAAGCTATATTGCATCAGTGTATAAAAAAAGAACAACTTTTCCATCATAACTGGGCTGGGTTGGGGAAAGTAAAAGTGAGGAAGAACGGTTGTGTGTGTTCCACATGTTCCTTTCCCATCTCTCATAATGTAGCAAGGTGCTACAAATACATGCAAAATTTCTCTCTTCAAACTCTTTCTAGAAGTTAATTATTATTATTTTCATTCTTTGGGTATACAATGTTTTATTTTTCAGTTTCTACACAACCTCAATAGGCAAATGACAAAAGGAACTCCTTTTGTTAAATTTATTTACAAAGGTTATCTGAGAAACTATTGAACCCACAGAAAATTTCTGGACACTGCAGCAAGAACTGCTACTAGCTGTACAGTGAGACTACCGTGTCCTGAATCAAATAATTGCACTGCATATAACCACTTGGCGAGCGTTAGCAGCCTGAGTGATTGGCTCACACCTCACAAGTTCATACTGCTTTCTCACTTAGACACTTAATGTGTAAAACAGCGTGCTTTCCAGAGAACACCACCAACCCCTAACACCTATAATGACAACCAACTGCTCCGATTCAAGCACTGCTTTCAGGTGGTGCTAAAGCAATCCTAGGAAGCGTCACAGAGCTACTGACTCAAACCGTGAGATTGAACTTAGACCCCAGGCTGTTTGCAAGGTGGGAGCACATATCAGGCAAAAAGTGCTGAAGAAAACTGCAG
Source organism: Alectura lathami (assembly GCA_013399715.1). Lineage (NCBI taxonomy): Eukaryota > Metazoa > Chordata > Aves > Galliformes > Megapodiidae > Alectura > Alectura lathami. The sequence goes on from VXAV01000323.1 coordinate 201,013, forward strand.
CACCACTGAGTCACCTGGTTTAAATTGTCAGGAAATGCAAGAATCCAAACCAACTAAGTCTGCAAAATGGTGTTTCGCTTGTTTTCCCTCTCCCTCTTGAGAGCTCCTGAACCCAGAGCAGATGTCAGTGTAGTTTGCAACACCCTCAGCAATGCAGCTCGCTGTGTGCCCATCCTTGTTTTGTGAAGCAACCATTAGTTATTCAAAAGGCAAGAAAAAACAGTCAACTGCTAGCAAGTAATGCAAAGAGCCATCAGAGAAAGCATTAGGAGAAAAGAATTAACAAGGTAATAGGAAGTGATGACAGGGAAAAAAGAAAAAAAAAACCCTGGGCTGAGCTGGCCTTTGTCTGTAGATTGCTAACCACCTTGGTCCTGCAGCGTTTCAAGCAATCCTGCATATGCTTGCATTTTATTTTATTTTTTTAATGTTACTTAAAGACTTCGACCTGAGAAGCAATTAACATTCCTCTTATATCTCTTACGGCCCAGAACAGTCATTTAGATAAACGACTGTGAAATCAGTCTTTGCAGCAGAACAGACATAGCTCCTAACACCATTATTTGCACATCATGCAGTCTTCCTGTGTGGTAACAATTCACAGAAAAAAAGAAAAATCTTATGACTCCCTAATGTTTATTGAGCCAGTTTTTATTAACTGACTGGTTCCCTACCTTTTCTTCTGTGGAGTAAGACATAGTTAGAAAGCAGGTTTAGGATTACTTGGCACCATTGCTTTTCCCACTGAAGAACTACAAGCCACCACCATAATTCACATTCCCAAAGCCTGTCATCCAGACTCCGTACAATAACAACCCTTCCACACGGCTCCACTGGTTAACGTCACTTGGAGCACCATTTGATGAGACTGGGGCTTGAGATGGCCTCACAAAGGAAGCAAAATAGCTTCTGTAAAAATTAATGAACACCACGTGATACCTCCCTTTGACAAAACACAACGCTCATCAAGAGCTTTAACGAGGAACGTATTTTAACTGCTAAAGAGACCTCGTGCTCACGATGCTCAGAGCTACACTCAGGTGACCAGCTACATGGCTTGCCAACACCGGATCACATTAAGTTACTGCTCAGTAGGGATGTAAAAGAAACCAGATTTCATAAACTTCACCTCTGGGGAAATAGATTCAGGACCCAGCTAAAGGCTGAAAAGGGTACTTAAATAAACCACTACCTCATATTGCTGAATGCTCACAGATGCCAGAGATGGCAGAAAGCATTATCTGCAGGTGCTACTTTGATAGCTTATCACCCACAGAGGGTCTGAATGCTGGTCATTCTCCAGCATACAGGGCTAAACTCACATGTTGCACGTAGGTCTCTGCAGGTGAAGGAGAACATCCAGAGCTACTGCCTCTGCACCAGCAACACCCTTGCTTTTATTTAGGTTTAGCCACTCAGGTTGCAACCATCTCATTTTATTTACTTCAGTTATTAATTTGACCAATCCATCTACCATTCAAGAGTGGTAACTAGAAACATGAAGCTTCACAGCAACTATTTTGATGAACTATCACACGGAGATGATTTTACAAACAAAATAAAACTAAATCTTAAAATTACAACTAACAGACAATACCTATGAAAGCAAAATACATAATGCATTAGGAAAGCAATATATCTAACAGATTCAGAAATATTTAACAAAATGCAGTTACCTTTGGGAAGTCAAGTATAAAAAGAACATCTTTAAAGCAGCCCAACCACCTACAACTTCTGCACCAATGTTTCTAAAAAACAAATAATTATACCACAGGACTACGAAAAGTGAGAGAAGATTGACAAGAAATTTAACACTGCAATTCAATTTACTTGCTGTTAAATCTATTGTCAAATATATGTGACATTTTGCTGATTCATTGTTTCAAAATGACAATGGGATCTGCTTTGTTTTTTACATTGTACATGTGGGGTGGTTCACAATGTCCTACAAATATAGCTTGAAAATAAAAAAAGGTAGCTACCATTTCCTTCTTTCCCCCTCACCCCATTATTTGCTTTCTAATACTGCTTTTGTTGGGTTTGGACAAGACTAGAAACAGAAACAATGACATAATAAAACCTCTCACTGTTTGTGTTGCAATAGCATGGAGAAAATCCAGCTAGATAAGACAAGAGTTGTTCCTGGGTTTTGTCCTGCCCAGCCAGAAGCACAGATAATTCCAAGTTTCCATGCCTCTTCTGCATGCTCAACAGTCTCCAGACTGCCTGAATTTATGTCTGCCTTGTTGACATTTTTCCAACACTTACACGCCAAAAAAAGTACTGATGCTTTCCCTATATTTATTATGACAAACTTTGCAAAATATGAGCATCAGAAGCCTTTTTCTGAACATGCCAATTCTTTAAATCTTGGAAGTGCAATCTTCTGAAAAGCTTGTGACAAATGCTGTTAGCAAGTAAGCAAGATCTAGAGCAGCCTTTTTTTTTTTTTTTTTTTTTTTGAGAGAGAGACAAGCAGCCCAATTTGTCAGAGCATATGATAACATACGATTAGCCCAACAACAATTGTTGACTGTTCTTAAAGAGGTTTCTTCAAGTGCATTGAGTAAGACAAATCTGGCTTCCACAGTAACAGATCACTAAGCTGAAGCTTGAAATAGACTGCAGGACGGACTGTTACGCAGCATATGCTGCAAGTTTTTTTTTTTTTTTAAAAGCATTTTACACCAAATGCCCTTTTTTGGAAAGGAAACATTTGGAGCACCCAAGTTGGCTTTTCTGATACTCCACAAGTGCTGCTTGGGCGTAAGGAAGTACAGTCAGCTGCTTTTTCTTTCGAACTGGATAAGAAATAGTAAGTTGAGCACACTCCCATGTTCTCCTTCCTCTTTGAACGCACAGGACTGCCCAGCAAAAGACAGCACTGTAAGCAGGCTGTTTTTCACTATTACTAAGATCAAGAGTGCAGAAGAATCTTCTTCATCAACTTCAAGCACAAATACCAGACATTAAAAACATGCAAGAGAAGAAATGTTGCCTGAAGCCCAAAGACTTTGTTCCTTATTTCTGATAGCACAAGCAACTGCAACAACACAGGAAGATTAGTACAGCAGGCTGGCTACTCATATGCTTACAAAGCTCTGGGTGAGGGAGCAACTCGCTAATATCAAATCACATTATGAAATGGGAGCACGTCCAAAGCACACAGTAGGAGACGAACCCTGCTATCTCTATGCATGCATGACGTAAGATTAACTAGGAAGCTTCTTTTTGGACAAGGGAAGGGAAGTAAGTTAAGATTTAGGGTGTTTTTTTGGCAATTCAATCATATAACTCCCTTCACATGAGAGGAAAACCTTATTAAGGTGAAAGGGATGAAGCTGCCCCTCTTCTTCCCAGCCTTAGCAGGCTTGGGATCCACTCTGGCTGCCAGGCCTGGCTGCTGTCAGTCAGCAGGGCGCTGGGTATTTTCTCCACGCCCGAGCTCTCGACTGGCTCTCGGCTCCCACTTCCTCAACAGTGTTCAAGGAATTCACCAGTATTTAGTCAGCACTAAATTGCAAAATTGCACCTCAAGTTTATCATGTGAATACGAGTTCTCCAAAGGAAACATGCAGTATTGCAAGAAGCTTCAGAGCCTTTTTTGAAACAACCAGTACACTCCAAGAAAGCTGAGCTACTCCTGCAGCTTTCAGAGGTACCAAACTGAAGGAAAGCAGCCAAAGAGAATCCAGTATTTTGTACAATGTCTGTTGAGATATCACCATAACAGCTTCTGATATCATGCTTTTTGTCTTCTCAGGCATAATCATCACACAGAGAGCTATCAGCTCACTGTCTGTGTACACGAGGTTAAGTCCTTACATCAACACTGCCTGCAAGCTCACTCTCCAGTGACTTCCAAAGAGCTAATTTTCCTCCTGTCCCTCTTCTATGAAAAGCCTTGGAATAACTTGTTCAAAGAGAGAAAATACCACTGGCAAGTAATAACGGCATTATGACTGAAGTTATTACATGGATCCTTGATCCATGTTCTTGTCAGCAGGTTATGCAAGATGCTGTAGTAAGTGTTAACAAGTAGGCCCACTCCACCACAGTCCTTTAAGGGAGGAGCTGCACACCAAGCACATCCTTCAGCTCCATCCTCACTCTGAGTATTTGATTCAATGTAACATTTTAAGTTTAACTGCTTAAGAAGAAGAGAAAATTGGAATTTGTCTTATTTCAAACCTACTGGGCTAACGTCTCTACATGAACAGTAAAGAACAAAAAATGGAAAAGGAGAAATTGTGTATTCAACAGAAATAAACAAGAGAAAACCACAACAAGACCTTCTGAACATTATAATCTGAGAACAGTTTTACTTTGCACTTTTGAAAAACAGCAGCAGATTATGCAGAGTAAGTGCCTCTCACACAGTGCAAGCCTTCAAGCCAGAAATTTATATTACCGCCAGCACTATGACCTAATCCTCCAAGTATCTGGAAAGCCACAGCATTCATTAGCCAAAAGAACTGTACCATCATTCATACACACTGGAAATCTGCTGCTCAGATAGCCTCGTCAGAAGAAATCCGTATTCACTTCGCTTCATGGATGTGTGATTTCAATCAAGGCTTTTAAGGTAGAAAGACACAAGACTGGGGAGCCAAAAATTTTGCTCATTAACATTGTAGTGAGTTGCACAAAAGATCCAATCCTCCCTCCTGACTGCATTTGGCACTACTGAAGTTGTTGGGTTTGAGGTTTCTTTTTTTGTTGTTTTTGAGAAGCCATGCTTCCCCTGAGGGCCACAAACATATTTGGTCTGCTTCCATCGGGTGTTAGACAGCAAGATGGCATGAATCTGCATTGCTGACATGATGCTTCTCCTCCTGGCTACTTCATGGTAATTAAAGACTGCTTAGGATAGGCAGGAATCCTCCTTCTACCCTCTTTTTTTTTTTTTTTTTTTTTTTTTTTTTTTTTTTTTTTTTNATGTGAAGGCCAAAAAGCACATCAGAAACATAAATAACCAATAAACATCAATTTAGTCAAGACTTTCTAATGTAGATGATGTGCTGTTTAAGTTTAATACCAATTTTAATTCCTTCCTTTTTAATTCACAAGAAGTTAGGAGCAAACTTTTATTTTTGACCTTTGCCTGCATTTTGTGGTTTAAATATATAAACTCCACACTCTGCAACAGTTCAGATGCTGCTTTCATTTAAACACTTGGATATATGTCTAATAGCCATACTAAATGATCTACCGCTAAATAAATAAAAATACATCGTTTTAGTACCCATATTGGGGAAGAAAACCCTGCAGTACTGACATGTCTGGGACACAGCACAGTAAACAAGGAAGAAAAAGCTGAGCAAAAATCCCTGGAGCTTTTCATGAGCCAGAATTCTGCTTGGAAAGATAACTGTTGCAGGACATGCTCAACTATTTTGAGTTCGGAGAGAGCAGAATTTCTCCTGTAGGATGGGCACTGTCAATAACACCCTCTGGCCACCCTCCAGAAATACTATCACTCTCTGAAAGACCCAAACTTCTTCAGGATGAGCACAGATCCAATTCTTAGATGCATAATGGTCTGTCAGGACTTTGTCCAGCTCCCACTCTAGTACTCATCCTACTTAAAACCGAAGAGTCAGTTTAAAAATTAGATGTGTGGGTTGCATACACAAAACACCTCATACAAACAAATATTTATAAAGAAATACACAGAAATATTCCTTAACACTGGAACTCACATCTGTTCTGATACTTTATTGGGTCATTGCATAAATGAATATGCTGAATAACAAGATACACAATTTATATAAAAAAATGCAGCTGACTTGTAAGGGTATCTCTTGATTACCTGAAGCAGTAACCCAACACCAGCTGTGTTACAGTTCTGCTCCCATACCCCAGTTAGCCCACAGAAGCAATGGAGTATGCAATGATTTTCCTACAGACAAGCTTCCCTGGCTCATTATGGCCTGCCATTCCCTCCAGCACTAAATGGATGGCTGAGCTAAAGTCTTGGTTACTGTCCCTGTACCTTCCAAGGATTTCTGACTTTCTGCTGTCCATGTTCTTTTGACACAGAAGTGCTCCTCTGTGATAATTTCATGACCAATCTTTTACATTCCTAACAGGAAGTAACAGGAAGAAAGCAAGCAAGGGAGTGAAGCACACAAACCAAAACGCTATTAGCGGTTCCACATGCAATGTTCTCACTTGCAGGTAGAGCAGATCCCTTTCTTAACTTGTCAGCATGGAAAGACCGCATGTCCCCAGGCAGCGGAGCAGGGAATTTGCTTTCCACATGGTGTGATTTGCCTGAGTGGATCTCCCCCTAACACTCTGCCCAGTCCTGCCTCCCAATCTTTCCTCCGTGTACTAGCTCTATCCATGCGGCCTTGGTTCTTTCCTTCTTGAACGCCAAGCAGCCTTTCCATACCTTTTACTATGCAGCTTACTTAATCACAGCTCATTTGATTACCCTAGTGTTCTGTGCATCTGCAGCACCCTTCGCTTCCACACAGCATCACCCACCTCCTGGCAGCTCGGCTCAGACGAGTACGCAGCGGGTCCTGGCAGGCGGCTCTCTTGCTGCTTCCAACAAGACAAATCGCCGGCACAGCTCAGCCCCAAAGATTCCTTTCAGCACTCCACTGCCCACAGGATGCTGGCTCTTCCCCACAGCTCCATGTATTTGCTCGCCCTACAGGACTTTAAGTACATAAATGCTGTTTCAATATTGCTTTTCCGTGTTAGCAATTACTGCTGAACCCACAGACATGTTGTGTGACCAGGACTGAGAGACAAGCCACACAACTGAGAAGAGGTAAATAGAGGTCTGCAACCCACTTCTTGTGAAAAGTTAGTCCGCATTGCGGATAATTCCAGAGTCCCCTGCCCTGAGTAAACAAAACTGCAAGAAACTGCGGCCCAATGCATTTCAGCTCTGTGGGAAAGAGCTGCAGACGTTTCCAGCTTTAACACACCACCCCCTCCTCCTCTGTGGGAACATTAAAAAAAAATAAATATTTACTCTGACCTGCTATTTGCTTGTTTGGGGGAAAGTTTTAATTAACAAGTCATTCGACAAATATAATTTTTATGCTCGTGTAATGTCGCTCCTTGCCCAAGATGAAGTTGTTCAATTAGAGCATTAGTGGGCAGGGTTTTCTTAACTGTTCTAAATTTAAACCTATTTCTAAAAATTGAGCCATGAAGTTTATCTGTCAGACAATGGCAGAATTATGGGGGATTAAAAAAAAAAAAAACTTAAAATTAATCCGAAGACATGTGAAGGGGATAAAGAACATCACGATTTTCCTGTAGCTGTTTTGTGAGCCTTTGCGCCATTCTGAGCCCTTCTTTAAAGGGCAAAAAGGTACTCAGAAAATAAAGTCAGTTCTTCTCAAGGAAGAAAGAGGAAAAAAATAGTAAATATAGATTCTTTCTTGTCATTGCAAATCCTCTGATCACATTTTCCAAGCGATTGGATTCATTTACAATGGAAGATACACGGCTACAAGACACACAATGAATGTTAACAAATAAGAGAAATAAAAAAATACTTCCTTTAAAATAATGGCACAAACCATATTCTTATCAGCTCACATTAATCCATTGTGTTGATCACACAGCAAACTGGATTTGTACACCGACCCTTCTCTAAATACATAACATTAACTGAACGGCTGGGTGCAGTGCCAATAAACACTGGCACACCTGTGCACATGGGCACACGAGGAGCCCCAGCTATTCCAGACTTGACTAAAAGTTCTCAAAGTTGGTACCTCCAGAAGAGTCTGATACAAATCAGTAACAAAGTACACAAGTATTCAGTACTGTTCTGCAACCATGCATAGCTCAGGCACTGCCCAAGAACAGACAGTTATCCAACTAAAACACACCTGAGAGGTTCTAGAGTTTCTGCTCTCTAAACAGAAAACGGTGAGAGGCTCCAGGTATTTGTTTAAAAGACAGTTAAATTTTCTCTTGCATCATCTGCTGAAGTCACAACAGCTACAGAACGCATGGGTTATTTCAGATCCTTGTGCAGACTCAGAGGAATACAGTCATACATCTATGATCTTGGCATGACAGTCAAAAGAACTTGGTTCAGACTTGTGATGCGCTTACTGCTGACTTTCATGGCCCATTCCCATTTACTGACACCATTTACCCACTAGAAAGGGAAGCTGACCAAAGGGACTCAGGAAGCCACATCTAGTGGCAAGATGTCATCATATCTAAGGATTATACTCTAAAGTCTTAAAAGTCGAGAGTTTTGCAACTGCTTTCAAAAACAATTAACAACCTTTAAGGAAGGTGTCGGGACGGCAGTTACAGGTTCCTAGCAGCAGTTCTACTTTTGGGGCAATGAGTTACTGAACATGTATTCAGAAGGCAATCAACAGCCTTCCAGTAATTTTGGGAAAGTGCCTTATGTAGGCAGGTTAATTCATTTGTTCTTATGATCAGACACAAGAGAAGAGTATTGGGATTCTTCCTTGATGTGAGTCATTCTTGCGGAAACTCCCAGCTTCCTCCCTTACTCATTAGCCAAGGGCCAGCAGTGCTGACTAAGTACACAGCTCAGAATTGCAGGGACAGGTAATCTCCCATTAAAGCACATACTAAAAGTCCCAGGCACATAAGTTCTCTTTCTGATCTGAACCAAAATCACCAAACTTAGAGATAAGAGATCAAGGGATTATTTAAAATGCTAAAGTGGACAACAAAACGTAGCATGAATTAGCATGATACTATTTCTAAGATAGCATCATACTAAACGCATATGGTGGGTACGCCTCGATTTCTTTCATAGATTTTAATTGCAGATCCATGAAAATCACTTTGTAGTAATGTAATTGGGAACTACTGACACTCAAAACATTTCCTAAGAAAGATCAGAACCAACGTCACCTGAAGCACAGAGCTTTTATGGGCTCTGTGGGTGGCTGGGCACTGAAACCAACCACAAGGATGATCCGTTGAAGAACTGAAGGGCACATGAAAGTAACGGTGTGTTGGTTTTGGATGCCAAGACTTGATTTATATGTCAATAGTGCCTTAACTGACAAGCCCTCAGATTATACCGGGTGGCGTTAAGCATAACCTACTTTGATAAAACTGCTATCCCTGAAAAGCCTCTGCCAGTACCTGCACGCTAAATAACATCAAGTAAACTTAGCTAAATGTAAGGACTGACGGAGTATGGAAATACCAAGGGAAGGGGGAGGAGGAGAGAGAACATAAACTATACTATAAACCTAAATCTATTCTATGATATTCTCTTCCTGACATAATAACCAGCATTAGCAAAGTACATTTTAGCAAGAGTTTTTACTGCTGTCTACTCAACCACCTGGCTAGAAGGCATCCAGAAATGATCTTCATCGAAAGTGTACTCATGGCAAGGCTGGTCTTAACACATCCTTATTCTTTTCTCCATTTCCCTACACACGAGCAAAGAATTATTTTGATAGAAGTGTCACAACACCTCATCCAAATTCCCTACACTGAGGAACACTACAGCCAAGAGTGTTCACCTTTCATTCTGGTACAAACACCTAGCTTGCCTTCGTTTCAGCAGGCATCTCAAATAGTAAAAATCAGAGCAGCATTCTTTCAGGATTCAGCATTTGTTGGGCTCACTATAAACAACAATGACTGAAACCTCATTTTCACATCCTGAAATAAACAAGAACAGGGCGAGATTAGATTACACAGCAGTGATCAATGACTTCTGCTACTACAGAGTGAGGGGCTGGCATCCACAAGCGGAGCCAAGATCCCAAGAACTGTACTGCTTTCCCTTGTATTTAACCTCGAATGCACCAGGACCCCAAGAAACCCTTTCACTTCTCTGGTCCTTAGTTAGGCCTAATAAAACATACTTGCCAAACTGCTTAATTATAAAGACTGTAGATGCAAATTAAAGTATTAAGAACAGAAGGCATTTGCTAGCACCATCTCTCAGCTCAACTTGCAACAAAGCAAAATGACTTGGGCTGAACCAATCCCACAAACGACAGGTGCATGGAAGAGCCTGTATTTTAAAATGGAGACTGTCGATCACAGCCAGGACCCCAGAACTGTCACAAGCCATGTAACTGGTGGAGGAATCACAGATGGAGCAATAGCCACTGGGAGCTCTGTGCCATGAACCAGCCGTCAAAATGCTGGGCAGCTCTATGGAGGGCACAAAACATTCCCAGACACTCTGCCTGCAAGTGTGCAAACACCCCGCAATAACATTTAAGCATCTAGCAGGAAAGAGATGCTCGGACACTACACTGAGGGCCAACAGTATATGTAACGCAAAATATGAGTACGATCAGCTAATAAAGAACATAATAACATAGCTCTGTAGGAACAGGATTGTTTCCTCAGTGGTATCTAGTAGCTGAAACACATGTTTTGAACCACACGGTGTGCAGACAGAAGTCAGCAAGAGCTGACCCACAGAGTAAAGAGGAGAGATGGAGATGCTTAACAAATGACTCAGACACGTTTGAAAGCCAAAAGAGTACAACAGCATAGGAAGCTGCATGACAACTGTATCTAGAAGGGAGGGAGGAGAGGGGAAAAAAAAGCAACACGTGGAAGAGAAAGGTTTAGAGGATCTTAATAATTATGACTTTTGTTACTACATTTCTCCTCTATTTCCAAACAACAGGGGACAGATCTTGATGGCCTGATTTTGCGGACACGGACACACATTAAAGATTTTATGGCTCCAACAAACTAGCATATTGTAGATACCGAGTTGTGGATTACTTGAAACTTTTTTATTTGAGGATTTTGTGGAGGCTGTCAGAAATATCACAGGCAGAGCTACAACCCTTCTTTACATTCCTTGTCTGTTGCTGCTGCATGGACAGGCTAACTTCAGCAGCAGCTTCTTCAGCTGATATTTTTGCCCCCATAAACGCTCCACTTCAAGAGGTTTGGCGATTATTTTATTATTATTATTTTTAAATCTTTTTGTGAAGGTGGCAAGGGACTTTTTTTTTTTTTTCAGAAGGAACAAAATGAAAAAGCAACAGATCAGGTATTACAGGACTTCTGTAATCTCCCACTTGGTGCTGATCATTGTTTGAGCTATGGTAATCCATTGCAGGGATGACTGGCTCATTTCCAGACAGCAGATCCTCTTTTGCCAGGAAGCTGAAGAAAGGTGGTGCCTTCTGAGAAAACACTGAGCCGCTTTTCCAAAAGCTGACTGACACCTGATTGTGTCTACTCCACATGTATTATCTGAATATCACAAAGACTTCAGTGTGGCACCAGATAAAAATTTGAATACATGCAGTATAACCTCTACAAGAACAAAGTTCTGTCACAAAAGCCCTCTTCCTTTGAGGAAGCATTTTTCAGTGACAAGACAGTGAAATTACAATGCAGAAGTAGTTAATAGGTAGGTCCCATGTTCTATGCTCTTGTGTATACAATTATGAATTAAGTTATGACTTCTGTCACCCAAATGATTCATTCAAAACAGCCGTAATAGCCTCTGACATGCGTTACAGGCATGACTGCTAGCAAACCCTGCTGAAGTTGCTTAATGTCTCTGATTACTAGTGTTGTTTTCAGTTACTTACAACTATGTCTAAAATTAATCTCCACATTACAGTTCTACAGACTGGTTTTCTGCCCCAGAGGGACAGAGGTGTTTTTAACGTTTCACCCAAAACAACTCAGCTCTTTCTTACAGCAAAGCTAGACATCACCTGCGATGTACTTTGGAGACCACAAGTATGATCAAAAACAAAATAGGAGGTTAGCACCTGAAATAAATTAGAATCTTCTAGCTTTCCTATAAATGTTTCCCTCCTTTAATATCAGGATAATTCCATGTATAAGTGACACTGTGAGTGACTCAGGTTTTTGCAGAGAAAGTACAACAGAAAGAACAAGAAAATTACTATCTTCAGCACACAGTTTAAACAAAGACATCTCAAAAATAAGATATAAACCCACAGGATTAAAGGACAAGAACAAAAACCACCCAGGTACCTGCAGTGTTTATGCACTAAGGAGGCTACCACACAACTACAGCCTGCACCATTAACATATCCACAGCTGGCCCAGATGCAGTTTGTATATTAATCCTCATTTGGGCACATGCCAGAATTTCATAAACTCATTTTTCTGGTGTATACACACTGCCTGGAGCTGGCACAGTTTTGGACCCATGGGTCCTGCCAGCATGCCATGGAATAAAAGGATCTGTTCTATCAAAGAGCAGAAGGACAACATTTCTTTCATATTGTATTCCTCCTTCCCAGTGACCTTGCTAGGCAATTATCTTCCTTTAAATGTGAAAATCTGGAAGCTTGCCACTTCAACTAGCTGCATAATAAATGAAACAGTTTGTCTGCCAAGAGTACTCACCCGTCATACCTGTCTTTCGTACTAGGCAAGGACTTCATTCTGTCTTCTCTTGGATAGAGGTCGCTTTTAACTATGCTTAGGCAAGACAGAAACAGGTATATTCACCAAGTCTGGATTTTTCCTTGAATAATGACGTATTGATGAGTAACATTCTAACCCAACAAGACACCAGATTTGTCTTAGGAAGCTCAGTGCAACAGACTGTCTGCCTGTTTCTAGTACGGCCTAACTACGAAAGCTTAATTCAATGGATATAATTCAAATAATACAGCACAAAATTAAAATTCTGCAGCCTCGTTGTTGATCTCTTTTTCTTATGTTTCTTTGGCAGTACCTTCTCAGCCATGAGTTTTCTTTCAGATAGCCTACAACTCTTAAGATCCAGGCTATGGCAAATCCAGTGACAGAGCCCATTTAGGGAGCAGAGGCCTCACTTGTGTCTGCCAGGAAATAACAGCTGGCAACTGAGCAAAACCGAGAAGAATCCATCTAAATGAGCCTCAGAGCCTGAAAGCTTTTCCCGCTTTTCCAGATAAACTGGGCACAGCCAAAGGAGGCAAGCTTTCCATGTTGCAAATGGAGCAGCAATCATTCTGAACTGCATGTTCGCCATCCTCCTGAGCACTCACACTGAAGAACAATCATTTGAAATAGGGCATGTGGCTCTTGACAAAGAGGCACAAGCTTCTTGCAAATGCTGCAGCTTTATTGCACCAAGCCTCCAGAACTCTGACAACCGCAATATGAACGACAGAGAGCAAGTCAGAGGGCTGACAGAAGAGGAACCCTTACGTGTCATAAGGGGCATCACCAGGAATCTTCTCCTTGGTCACAGACAAGAGCCAGGCCAGAGAAAGAACCAAAAATTATCAGACCTTTAATGGAGAAGAGTTAGGAGTTAGCAAATAACTTTGCAAAATGAAGAGAAGCGTGTTTATGCATACACTAATTTAACAAAGACCTTTCTGGTTCCATGAGAAGTTACATTAGCCCCTGAGAATGATCAAGAGTTTGAATGTTTCCACAAGCACTGGGGGGGGCCACAGCTCAAAGCCTGTAATACAGTTTCAGCCATCAAACTCTGGAGCCATAACAAACACTTCGTAATCTGAAAAAGATTAAATGGCTGCCATTGTAGAGTGTTCTGTGAGAGATAAATGAGAATATGTTAACGGTCCAAAGTATACCAGCTGAATAAAACCCAATTTGTTACATGTTCCAAGATGACACTCTGCTTTGCTGAGCTTTATTAGAAAAAAAAAGAGGTTGAGTCCAGCCAACTTCTTCCTGAGCAGGAAAACCCCTGCCTGGCATATCAACAGCAAGAGGAGCCAAAGAGTAACAAAGACCCTTTCAAGCACAGGAAAATCTAGCTAAGAAGGACAAAACAACTACTGTGAAAGAACCAAAACTTCTATACCCCAAGACATTTTCAAAGGTGGGGTTTTATAGGAATGTGTTACTTTGCTTGTGTACCCTTACACTTGACACTAATGTCATATTAGTTCTTTTAAAGTATTTCACTAAACAAAACTATCAGGAGCTGTGGCAAGTTCAAAGCAAAGGACTGGAGGCATTCGCAGAGCTGTTTGATCGCAATGCAATTGCTCCAGATTTTACACTGAGTTTCCAGAGCTGTGTTGACTTAACAAAGCATTCTGAAAAAGAAAAATCTCAAGCTACAGGCAACTTCTGAATGCTAGCTTAGTGTGCTACTGTTGCTAGCTAATGAACAAAGACCCATTAATACAAAACTCCAGCAATTAGAAGACAAAAGAACAACCTTTAAAGTTTCTTCTTTGAAGGGATTCATACAAGCAAACTAATTATGGTGACAGACCCTGGAAACATCTGATTATAAACTGCAGAGGACCTTACAACAGCACACAACAGATTCTGCTCAGAAAGAGAAAGAAAATAATAAAAAAAAAAAGTGGGAAAACACCCAAACACCCCCACCCTTTTAGGCTGCCTTGAGAGACCTTGTTCTGGGCAAAATGCAACTTTTTAACTGCAACACATTTTTCCTCTGGAGTTTTACCACCCTTTGCTAACTAAACTAGGTAGTAAGGTCTTAAAAATTCTCTGAGACCATTAATTTGGATTTTCTCCAAAATCAGGACACCTGTAAAATTAACAGTTCTCATATAAAAAAGATGACTTAACAACTGATCTCAGAAATTCATTACATTGCAGTATGCTGCATCCTGCTACTATGTCCACTAGAATTGGCTTTTGTTTTAATAATGGACTCTCTGAGGAAAAGATGAGTTTCTGAGGAAAACAATTGAATTGCCATGAGTCTCTGGAAGGAAAAAAAAAAAAAAAAATCAAAGTAACCCAGAAAAGTTCCTAAAAATCAGCTTTTAACTGTTTGCCACTTACGTACTATTTAATCACAGAAGTTATGCTACACACCTCTGCTACTGGTCCAGTCCTTTGCGTTCTTGGAACACACATCCAAATACCTTAAAAACTCTTTCAAAGTCAAAGCTTAAATGTTTTTGTTTGTTTGTTTGTGTTTTACTGTTTGCTTTTGTTTTTAGTATTTGGCAGTACCTGAAAACACAGAGCCTGCCCATAGTGCTGGTGTTGTGTTTCACCTTCAACACACCACTGACAGCAGCCAGCTTAGAAATGCATCTTTCAAAAGAACAGCCAAAGCCAACCAGCTTCTGGATTACAGGATCCACATTAAAGGGACAGAAGCAACCAGCCTCCACCCTCATAATGTACTGCTTGCTAGGAACATAATTACTTCCCTGTANCACCATCAGCAGTACTTTTGTTTGTTTTTTTTTTTTTTTTTTTATCACTCAGGTATAAGAACGAACATTTTCACCACAGGTTACTTATGAATGTCATATGCATATGATGTCATATGGCACCATAAATTCGCAAAGAAAAAAAAAAACAAAAGCAAAAACAACTCTACTGTTCGAGTTCACAGGGGAGACAACTAATGGGCACATGGTACAAAGGTTATTTAGACATCCCTCTCCATCTCCAGCTATCCAAGCTGGACACAAATTACAAGTGTGCTAGTTCCATAGAACACGGGAACACTCAGACGCTGAAGAAAAAACCCTGCCCCAGCTGAAGTCCTGCATGCCATGCAAAGACGCAGAGGCTCAGAGGTCACGCACACACCTTGCTTTCTTTCACCTACTGCAACCTCTGGCTGCAACAAACATGCAACAGGCACTCCCCATAGCTTCCACCTTCACGTTACTGTGTTCCCTCTCCAACAGGAAAGGGTTCTGCTCACTGATAATTACAGTATGACTTGCTTGTCCATCAGGTCAAGAATTCAGTAGATTCAAAATCAGAAATTCTATTTAGTGTGAAAATTTGCAAGCTCAGGTAAACATGAGATGGATATGATGCTGCTATTCCAATCTTCTGCAAAAAAAAAAAAAAAAAAAAAAAAAAA
>VXAV01000323.1:216808-226961 GCA_013399715.1 Alectura lathami
AAAAAAAAATTGCAAGAGAAGGAAGCAGTCAGCATCGGAACATGGCTCGAAGTGACACCAAGTGAGAGCCTAACTGGAATCTGTGAAAAGATGAAATGAACCAAGAAAGTGTCAAGACTGTTTGCTTTTCCCCAAGATGCTGGCAGAAGCATCGATCTCCTCTTTGTTCCAGCACTCATATTGTGCATGGTCAGTTACATGGAAATTTCTCCCGTGTTCAACAGATTGGTCTCACACTGTGCAGAGCTGGAAGTGGGGGTTGCTTTGCAGAGCACGCAGCCGAGCTTGGTGTTGTCAGTACTGTGTCGCTGGGTGAGAGGAGATCACGCAGGCAGACAGCTCGGCACTTGCCCTGTAGAAGAGCAGGTTGGCAGCAGATGACATCCTGCAAGGAGATCCCCAGACAGGTACCTGCACTCAGGCTGCTGCAGTAGGTGAGACAAGCAAATAATGGAGCAAAACTGAGCTCTGAGTTCTGAGCAAGCAACAAGCAAGCAATTTACCCCTACTGCACAACCCTAGGAGTCATGCAGCAACAGAACAATTCTGCTGCCCAACACAAAAGCACTCTTTCTGTAACATCTCTTCGGAGTCCCACACCCAGTTGCAGTCACCCCCCCAAGTTGTTTCATGCACTGTGCACAGACATTAGATAGTGCTGTGCTATTATATTTATTCACAGGCTTTAAACAACTTGGAAAGTACAGAGACTGATGTACTGCAAAATATATCTTTGGTATTTGTAGCTTTGCAAAGTTTCCTAGCAAATTACTTTGGGAGATTCAGTGGCAGATCAATTCATAAGTGATATTAAGCAGATTTTCCAAAGTAAGTCTCTGACCAGAAGATTGTAAGTACTCTCTTCATTTACTTACTGCAATCTCATCCACTAGAACTCCAAAAAAGGGCTAAAGGCTGAAAGAAACAATACCCAAAGCACAGGGACACCAGCAGGCATGTCTTTTTTAAGTTGCCTTTAACTCCTACTTACTAGGCAATACGGTGCTCTTAGTAACTAAAGCAAAACACCATCCAGCAGAACAAGCCCTTCTCCTTCCACTTCAGCCTCCCTGGGACACCCTGCCTACGGCAAGCACTCTCAGTTACGTCAGTCTGACATCCTTTTTTTGGGCTTTTAAGATAGAACTTTAGATACGGCTGCCTTTCCTTGGAAGTGCTTTATGTCCATACTACTGGCTCACAGACAGTGTCTGCCAAGTGTTAAGTGTGCAGCCTAGCTTGGAGGGCTCCTAATTCAAAACAGAGCTGGACAACCCGCTCGGTTCCCTCAAAGCAAACAAACCAAACATCCCTCTGATGAGACTCACTCAAAAATTCTTCCAGTACTAGGATCAACTTACTGGAAAGCAGCATCAGAAGGAGTAAAGAAATCAGACTTGCAGGAAAAAATTACCTAACCCATAACATAAGTAGAGAATTTTTTATCTGGACTAGAAGTAATGCACTAACCCTTCCCTAGCCCCTGAATAATATTTGTTTGTCAATTAGTCATAGTCTTCCAGAAAGTAAAAACAAACAAACTAACTAACAAAAACCAGAACAATTCCTCTACAATTCAAGTACCCTATGCATGTGCATCAAAACCTTTCAAAAGAATTTAGTGTACATCATTTATTCAGCAAATGACAGTTCAATAATTGACAGCTACATAAATTTAAGGAACTGAAAATAAGTGATTTTTGTTTCCACTGACTGATTTTCTTTACAGTCATATCAGATGTTTTTACAGTCTTGTAACAAAAAAGGAAAAAAAGGTTATTTTCTATTTGACTGTCTCTTTGACAAAACTGAATACATGCTATGTCATAGCTTTCAGAGTATTTTTAGAGAAAATAAAAAAAAAGATTTCCATTTTAGGTCATTACAATCAAAGAGTACTGCTGATAAGTAAGATTGGAGTTTTGTTATCGGCCAGATGAAACTCAACTCCTTGCTGCTCTGGCAACTAATTTCTCATCGTTTATTTCATGTAAATGGAAGGTGCTAGATTTTTTCATGGATATTTTTCCATTTAAGAATCTGGAATCATTTTACAAGTTTCACCCATCAATCAAGATGAACTTTGCTCTAACAGCAGCAGCAAAATTTGTATCCACTTCAGTGGATAATCACTCTAAGTGTTGGTAATGATTGTGTTTGCAGAAACTTTTGTATTTAACAGCATCACTGTTAAAACTGACTAAGTGGAATGCCACATAAGCTTAGACAAAGCTTAGCTGTGATAAGCTGACTCCATTTGGATTTGGCAAAGCTGTTGAAATGTACTGATAATAATGTTATCCAATTTAACTAGATATATTTTGGCCTAGGTACATTAAATACCTACACAAGGCCTCAGTTTCTTCAGGAAGAAGATGGGGATTAACTGGTAATTTAGCCATAACCACACGCTGTAGAAGATAAACCACTAGTTCATTCCTAGGGAAAAAATAAAATAAAATCACAAAAATAAAAGACTTCTCCTGCTTTCAATGCAGCCCTAGGTACTTCACCAGAGTGCAAGGCACTGGAAAGTACTGGAAAAGCCCTACCACTGCTTCAACAGTTTGGGGAAATTCTGCTCCATCATCCAAGAAAAGTTCTCAGCCTGACTTCTGGTTTCAGCACTGAGATACATACTTCTCACAATTTTAAAAAATAGATTTAACCTAATCACTACTGTATTCAGTAATGCAATAATTTACACATTAGAATATATACTATTATTTCCACAAATATAAACTTCACTTATGTTCCATTTATAATCACATATTCACTAAATGCACAAGACACTACCATGTGCTTCAGTTAAGCAGCACTCGGAACCCAGAATGCTGTTTTTTAATAATAATGCTTGGAACTCAGCTGTAAATAAGATACACACTAATTTGGTATAAGAAATGTGCGCAAAAATACTCTTTAGTCATAATTTGCCCCTTCAAGGAAATTGAGTTTAGGAGTTTTATATATAATAAATTTGTAAGAATCTGTTTTTGAGACTTCTTGTCAAGATCTGCTTTTGAAAAGGAGAAAGGACCTCCCCACTGCTGGCTGGCAGTATTTTAAAAATCCATACAGGAGCCTTTGCCAAAAAACCCACAAAACTCATTTCTTTGCAAACAAACCTTTTCAAATATACCAAACACTGTGGTGACTGAGGTTATGCACTGCAGAACATGAAATATCTCAGAGGGTCTGTCAGAAGAAAGCATGCGAAGCCAGCACTGCTGAGACTGTTACGTTGTCATCAGCTCTTGAAGCACTAAGAACACTCACTGTAATGTGATTTAGACTTTTCTTTTGGCTTGAGTTCAGTGAAAAATGGCAGTGAGTGCCACTGCATATTGCATCCAAAATCAAAATACAGATCTGAGAAGCTGAAGACACTGACTGGAAATTAGGTTTACACAAGGCAAAGCTCTAACGATGGAAAGATTGGGCTCACACTTATTAAGCAGTGAGCGAAGAAGGAAATAAGCAGCAGAACAACATACACAGAGGAGACTGAAAGTGGATTTTGGTCACAAGAGCTCCTTTGATTTGCCCTTTTCCCCAGCTAGGAAATGCAATAAAAAAGGAAAGACCTTGACATAAGGAGAGACCAGTCAGCCATAAAGCGCTGGCCTGTTCTGGCTTTGCATTCTTTAAATATGTATCTGTATAAAATTCCAACAAAATAAACATTTTTCTTTGCCTCAACTGCCACCCAATGGAAAAGGAAAGTAACATTAATCCCAATCTGTAATACCCTAAAATAGGTCAGAAAACAGTCTGGCAGATACCACCAGTACAGTCTACATTAAAGCTCTGGGGTTGCCTTGTAAATCTTAGTGGCACTGCCAGAAACTAGAGAATTTGCACGTTAAACTAAAATGGAAAACAACAGCAAGCAGGAGCTCCACTTCCTCTCCCGGCCCCAGCGGGCAGGTGTTTAGGCTGTATTACAAAGGTTTTAGAAAGCAGTTGGAGTCTGCAAGGCTGAAGTGAGAGAGAGCAGGGCAGGCAGCGTCATGGACAGACGCGGCCCAACGTGGCATCGCGCAGCCCAGCACTCCCCATTGCTGCCGTGCTGCTCCTGCTGCAGCCCAGCTCCAGCAGCATACTCACGCTGCTGCTCTCACCTTACAACAGCAATCCACCAACCTCTATGCCTAACTGGCAGCTGCGGCATCCCCGCGTCCCAGGAGCAGCAGCCCTGATTTCCCCTTCCAGCCGGCTTCAGTGGACACACGGGTGCCTGCCGTGAAGCAAGGTGGTGGAGGAGAAATCAACCCCTGTTCAAACCTCTGAGACCAGATAAATGGGGACAATCAGATTCCCAGAGAACCTTCCATGCTTTTCTCAAGCATATGCAATGAAACAAGTTTTGCTGACAGAACAACTACTCTGCAATTACAGATGAGCAGAGAGGTACAAACTGACTGTGAATTCCCTAACTGCAGGGGCCTAAGGGAACTGGAGGAAAAGAAAACAAGAAAAGACTAAGGGCCTAATGCAAGCCCCATGGGATTAACACGAGGATCTATAAATCCTTCAGTCCAAATCAACATTTCTTCAAAAAGGCCTGTACAAAAAAATAATCATTAAAAAACCTACCAGGAAATAATTATCTAGCAATATTCTTTCCAGCAATATTAAGGAATATAAGCAAAGGTAATGTGAGAGAGTTCTTATGATTTCCTGACAGACGATCTGCTGTGGATATTTGCCCATGAATGCTGATTGCCACTGCAGCATTCCCAAGCCATTAGTAAGAATATTTGAGTTCACTGAAGGTCACAGTCATTGGCCAACAGATGTACAAGAAACAGCTGTTGAGCAATTCACAGCTCAGCAAGAACACAGCATTAATGGACCAACACACTGGATGTGAGAGAACAATCATGATCACCACTCAGTGTGCAGAAGAAAGAGTCCATTACCAAAAAAAGGAAGATGTCTGTCAGTATTGAAAGCATCTATAACAAATCTGCTCCTTCACATGCAGAGACAATTTTACGACTGAAGGTTCCAGATCCTATCGCAAGATTGTTTATTTAATCTATAACGGAACAGTTAGTTATCAAAACCAAAAATCCTGGCAGCACCCACTTGATGCAAGATGAACATCTGTGCTCACTTACCGGCACGTACACAAAACACAATTTTTAAAATAAGCAAGACTAAATTGTACTTTCTCAAGAGTTTTCCAGTAATTTACTGCAACAAACAACTGTGTTCTTTAACAAGCAAAGTATTGAGTTCTCCAGTTCAACAGGCACTAGCAAAATCAGGTACAAAATCTCCCTTACTTTGGTTATTTAGTCGTGCCAGCAAAATGCCAAGTCATCCAGAGGCATTACAAAATGCATCATAAAAATTTTGAGATAAAATCTACAGGGCAGTGTCATATTACAAACACGACAACCTTTCAAAGTTACTGCACTGTGCCTGTTCATATTAATTTTCCATCAAAATACAATTTTTAAAGCATGTAATGGCCTCTACTAGCTGCTGGCTGGAACGTACTTTCAAATTTTTACTAAATTTTTATGCAGAAAGCTATTTGACAAGAACTTTAGAAAGAATTACAGGATTCCTCCTAAGCTCAAAAAAATACAGTCTCCTCCTAGAAAAGCACAGTTCACAGAAGCCACTGAACGTGCTAGCAAGAGCTTCACTGCACCGCCTGTGTAGTCATTGGGGAATTTCCCAGAAAAAGGCAGCCTGCAGAAGCCAAGCTTAACATTAAGTCTGCCTGCTAGACATTTCTGATCATTTTTTCAAGTATCCACCTACATCTTCAAGCACTGAAATCTTCAGAAAAACCCATAACTTTATTACCCGATACCACAACCAAGGATACTTCTTCCCATCAGCTTTGTCCAATATTTAATATTAAAACATCAGATGCACTTAAGTAAATTAGTGAAAAGTAGCAGTGACTAAATTGCCTAATTCATGAACTCCTCAGGCAGAAAAACCATGGCAAAGCTTAAACTGCACTTCCTCAAGAAATCAGAAAATCTGAGGAAGAACTGAATATACAAACAGGGATTTTAGTGGAATAATAGGCATTGACAGGAAAAAGAAAAAAAGATTTGCAAACGCTCAGAAGGTAACTTGACATTTGAGTACTAAAACCCATGCCATTTTCTCTCTGTCACCTCATCGTTATGAAACTGTCATACAAAAAACAAAGCTAAACCCACGCAGGTCTAGGCTTTCAGCTCCAAATGCACAGCACGTATGACCTCATGGCTCGGGGCAGGGAATGAAGCTGGGGCTGAGGTTTATATTTACTGCACATTTCAGATACACTGCACTTACAGCGGGTAGCCAGGATTAAACCAAGCCTAGTAACACTTACATCATGTATGAGACTGCAGAAGACTTTTAAATATAAAGCAAATCAGAGCCACTCGTGCACAGGCATACCAACAACCCAAAACCAGATTTGCTAAGAAAAAGCATTAGCAACAGCAGGATAAGAATGTATGTTGCATATCTGCTTTCTTCTCACAGATGGGCAGCACCTTGGAATTCAGAATCCTGTTCTGGGGAATACAGAGAGGGGCTTTTTACGTTATAGGTAGATATGATGGATGGCTCATCAAAGGGCAGGAGATGGCAAGCACACATCCCCCTCCCTTAGAAGTCAGGCAAGTACCATACATGGCTTAAAAGCCTAATGTGCACCAGTTTTACGGAGTTATCTGTAACAGATAACCAGAACACCGGTGCAGATTCCAGTCATAAAGGCAGTGTGTATAATCTAGGTGGCCCTATAGAGCAGGTGGCAGCACACTACTTCCTGCAGAGCAGACTTTTGCAAGATTTCTCAAAGAATAGCACAAAAAGGTAGTGGAGTAACTCTGGCTTGGAGAGGTAATGTCTTTGTAAGAAAGCACAGCAACTCTCTTACAATTAAAAATAATTGCCTTTTAAATGAGAACATAACACCAGCCATTTCAGTATTATTTTACCAAGGCCATAAAGAGCTCTTCTCTGTTAATTGAATCTTTCCAAAGCACAGCCAAGCAGATGTGGAATGCCCAAAGAGCTCTGAATGGGCACAGGTAGTTCTCCCCCTTTCCCTGCTCCTGCCCATTCCTTCGGTTCCATGTACAGCTCTGCAGAATCAAATTCTGCTCTGACAACATGCAGGTAAAGAAAGATTCAGAAAAAGCTGTGAAGTTTTGTTGTGGAGTAAGGAAAGCAGTTAAAACAACGGCTGTAACACAGATAGGTTTGATGTTTATTATACACCTTTTGGCCAGAACCTGACAACCAGGATGGAAATACTGCATTTAATGCACGGACAAATCCAGGGTAAAACATCACATCACCTTTCTCTGCAGTGGATAACAGAGGAATTTAGCTCCTAACAAAGCCAGCCAGCCCCCAGACTCTCCTGGCAAATCCCTTGTCATCTTTCACATTCAGCTCTGACTCACTGCAATAAACATTTCAGTCTCTAGCGTATTCTTTCTTTCCTCCATTCTTTTTATGGTAGGTTAAACATGTACTTCATACATATAATGAAGGGGATGGCAGACTATAGATACAATACGCATTTTGACTGCAGCACTAAGAGACACACCTGAGTTAACTTTAGGGAACTTAACTACCTGTGTCAGTGAAACCAATAAAGCACATACCTCAGTGCTGGCTAACACCTGGAAAGCATTTACACTGCACAGCGCACACCGAGGCTCATGCCACTGCAGCTTCACTGTAGGTGCTGCTGATGTTTGCTGGACTGAAGTTCATTCTGGTACATGCAGGCATGCTGCAGTCCCAGCCCTGATCCCAGAGGAGCTGCAGAGCGAGGGCTGGTAGGGGCTCCTGTTTCCAGGAGCTGCACCAGAGCTGAGCGCAAGCTACAGACAGGAACGGCGGTCGCGGGGCAGGGGAGCAAGGCACAGACGGGATGACACTGAGGGCCTTTGAAGGGAAACCAGGATGGATGGTGAATTTTAACTATTAGGCCCTGAAGTACCCGATTTGGGAAGAATTTTAATTCTGATGACTGCAGTTTTTAGACATCAAAAGAGACTCAGAGACCTGAAAGCTTGTACGCTTATTCCAGGAAAGCAGTTATTTCAATAAAAGATGTCATGTTTCCAGGTTTTATTGACGTATCCTTGATCTATATAGTATCAAATAGTCACATTTTCTTTGAAAGACTCTTCTAAAGGTTTCTCTTTAAAAGAAGTAGGTACAAAACTTCAGAAGTTTTCTAGGTCAGAAGTAATTTCCAGATTAAAAATAATTCCTTCTTTACACAGTACCTTTTCAACTAGCTGTGTGATCAGAAAGCTCCATTTATTGTACAGTGCCATTCCTCTGTTCCATTCAATACACGTATCAAGTATCTCACAGGGCTTCAGGGACACAGAATTACCTCACCATATACTCAGTAACTGCACCTACACTACAGCTAGGTAACAGAGTACAGGTTCTTATAATTTGCGTCAGCCACAGAGTGGCAGCAATTCCTTTGTACCCAAACCCGAATCACTAGATGCAGGATAAAATGTCAAAGTACGGCTGGCTTGTAACTCATTTATGCCATCTGCAAATTCTTTTGATTTTAGCATTATATACAAGCATACAGTTAATGCCTACTGAAATACTTGTTTATGTGCCTCACATTTTCAAGGGTCATTTTCAAAAGCTATACATTTTATGCTAATAATCATACTCCTTTAGAAGTTTGTTATATTCAATTTTACAAAGAGATAACTGAAAAATACCAGGAAATTTTATACTTCATAAAACTATGTGGATCAAAATTGAAAGTGACAGTATTTAATCATTTTTTAAACTAAAATGCATACCTGTATTTGAAAAACAGATTTTTATCATGAAACCTAGGGCATAGGGGAAAAAACAAAGAAACCCTAAATCCACATGTTGCAGACTTTTATGTTTGATTCTTTCCCAAAAATTCCCATAATAACTGAAAATCTGTCAGTCTGAAGACTAAATTAAAAAAAAAAAAAAAGAAAAAGAAAAGAAAGAAAAGAGTTTAAGACAGCTATTTCCAAGAACTAAAACAAATAGGAAATGCTGCATATACACTTAAAAAAAAAAAAAAAGATTATTGCTTAATGACTTAAGCAGCACCTCATACTCTCTTGTTCAGAAAGCTGTATTGGTTGTATTTGGTTACAGCTTCATATATGATCACTGCAACGTTGCGTGGCATTATCTGATCGAAGGGAAGCCGGGACAGGTTACTCCAAGGCTTACTGCACAGTTGATGGTCTAACGACTGTACGAGGCCAAGGCCTTGACAGAAGCTGGACGCAAAGCGGCACCTTGAATTTTAACACAGACGTTTAAAAGTTGCAGTTCAAGCTTTAACACATCTTTAAACCCAGGATAAGCGTGAGCAGTGATCACCCCACACCTGCCCAGCTCCGTCCCCTGCAGCCCCCAGCTGCCAAGCGGTGGGTGACGGGGCGCAGACACCCAGCGCCCGGCTCCACGCCTCCGCCGCCTGCCCCGCGCTGCCTGGATAACCTCGGGGTGAAGCGGTGCCCGGGCGGAGCCGCTGAGCAGACATGTGATCACCCAGTGCCATAGATCAAGTCATTTTAGTATTCCATAACCCAATGCGAACGGGGAAATCCCCAGTGATGAACTGAAAATGGGTTTTTAAGAGATGCACGCCTGGCATGTACACAAAGGGAGCGGGCGTTCCTGCTCCTTCATTTGCAGCTGCTGTCTTATTGTCTGCCAGCCGTCGGCTGGAAACCCATTTGGAAGATCACGCATTTTATCTGCTACAAACTCACTTCGTACAGGAGACAGAAACTGAGCACCAGCACGGCCGGGTGAGGGGAAAAAAAAAAAAGAAGAAAAGAAAACAAGTACAAAGTTGGTGTTATCAGTCTCGGCGTTTCTGCTAACAGCAAACTCCGCGTCCCTGCCGAGGACCGAGCCATTCCGAGCTCGTTACCTCCCCACACGGGACTCAGCCCGCTCCCCGCCTGCGGTGCCTCCCGGGCCGGCCGCTGGCAGACTTTCCCCGCTCGAGCTCGCGTTTGGCGAAGGACCGGCGGAGCCAGCCCCATCCCCGGCACCCCCGGGGCTCAGCTCTCCTGCTCCGGCCAAAGCCCGCGGGCCCGGGACAGGCCATCGAGGCGGCTCCGCCGCAGCCCCC
>VXAV01000323.1:233467-252407 GCA_013399715.1 Alectura lathami
TTTGTTACAATAAATTACAGGCTTTCATTTTGTTTTCTAGAAGACCAGGAGGGAATTGTTCCTCTTTGTCATCATATAACCATACAAAAACAAAGTTTCATCTGTTTGTGAAACATAAGGTGAGCAGATGCACAGCAAGAAAAACAATTTCTATATACTGGAACTATAATAGCACTCCTAGTCTGCACTTCATTTATGCTTGTAAGAAGTACAAAGTTGTTCATGCTGCTCTAGGCACCCTGAGGAACTGTGATGACAGTTGCGCTGATGTTCCCTAGGAGCTCTGAAAAAAAAATAATTCAACTCCTTTGTATGTTTTTCTTTTTCTTTTATATAAATGATGTCACATACGTGTATTGGTGTTTAAATGACTTTTGTGCTGGAAAGTGTACTGTGGGGATATATTCAGTTTCAGGTTCCTGTTTATAAGTAGTTAGTCCATAGGCTTCTTTAGAAGGCAAGGTTGCTTTACCAGCAATTTGGAGCACCTGACCTAGGTTCCTGTTCTGAATTGCCTATAGAGGACTGTGTTTCTTTGCATTAACTCATGGGAGTTAAAGCAAAAGGTCAGAACGCCTTATGCCTCCCCTAGGGAAGGGGAAAAAAAGCCACTCTCCACTACCCCTGAATTGTTTGGTAACAAATATGTATAAGATCAGTTTCATTTGACTTACTTCGGAGTAGCCAGAAGGTCTGAGCAGAGCTAATGCTATGTATGCAAGCACTATGTATGCAGAACTTCCACAAGTGAAGGTGTGATGATTTTTATCTTGTGTAGGTGCTGATTTCTGTGATGGATTCTTGACAAGTTGACTGTGACTTAGCTGGTGGGGTGCTTTTGTGAAGTGAAAGGAAAAACTGCAGGAATGGCACAAAGCTGCACCAGAGGAGGTTCAGACTGGAAACTGGGAAAAGCTTCCTTATGGTGAGGGTGGTCAAACACTGGAACAGGCTTCCCAGAGAGGTGGTTAGTGCCCTGTGCCTGTCAGTGTTCAAGAGGCATTTGGGCAATGCCCTCAATAACGTGCATTAACTTGTGGTTAGCCCTGAAGAGCTCGGGCAGTTGGATGTGGCCCCTTCCAACTGAACTCTTCCAAACATGGTCCATTTTCTGCCTCTTTATTGAATTACATAGGCTTGATGAAAGGTTTCTGTGCTTGGGAGAGAGATGTAGGGCAAGCGGAGAACAGAACAAGAGGACAACAGCAAAGTTTCTGCCTTTTGGCAGCTGGAGCTGTTGTGGTGATTCTGGCATGCATGAATGTGACTGCAGTCTAATTTAATTAAATTAGGCACTTTTGGAGTTCAAGTGGTTTGATCTGCATTTGGTCCGTGTCTTGTTTTTTGACCATATGCAATTAAGCATGAAACATTTCAGTACGACATGTGTAAAGGTATAATAAAGGGGAGCCACACATGACACCTGCTGCAGCTGCTTTCTGAAGTTAGGCGTTTGTGCAGCCCTCGGTGCAGGTCTACAGGCTGCTCACAGGGCTGGCTGATGCATTTCACTCATCCATCCACAAGCATCAAACTTGCTGTAAATAGAAAATGTTTTCAGGATTGGGCTTGCTTTTCTCCTGAATTGGATTTTGGTTTTGATTATGTGGAGATGGGAGGAAGGATTTCGAGGCACTGTTCCCATTCAGAGACATTTAAGTCTTGGTTTTAGAAGTACCGCTTTAAAAATCCTTACGGTCACCTTATTTGATGTTTGTGATATTGCAGTAAATTATAGGATTACGATAGCACAGCAGAAAGCTTTAACATCATTCTAAGCTGAACTCAAACCTATTTTGTTTCCAGGCAGTATGGAGCCTGGAAATGGGTACTCAAGCACTGAGGCATGCTCCCACATGCTTTCAGCTAGATGCAAGTCTGAACTGGAATCTGGGATCTATTTGCACGTGGATCTGAATGTTCCAGCTTAGATCTGTCTCTTTTTGAACACATTGTTTTCTTCTCTGAGACCTTCCCTGCTGGTTTTGTCTTCTATAGCATATCTTCCTGTTGGGTATTCCTTCTGCTATTATTATTGGTGTGTTTCTGTGTTCCTCTATCCTTTCTTCCTTGTCTCTTCATTTTAATCTGTTCCTCTTTGTTTCTTCTTCTACAGGTTTTTCCTAACTTGCAGCATACCTAGAGTTTTAGTCCAGCTCCTGGTGAACAAATGGTGACAAGACAGAGCTTTGCAGATGGCTTAAGCAGATGTTCCCCTCAGAGACAAAGTACTTCACTCTTCAGTGACTACAGGGCCGATGGGAGTTGCCAGATCCGTGGCAGGGAGCTTGCATGGCTCCTTTTCAGAATGCATTACTTTGTATCTTAACCTGACACCTCTCAGG
Source organism: Alectura lathami (assembly GCA_013399715.1). NCBI lineage: Eukaryota > Metazoa > Chordata > Aves > Galliformes > Megapodiidae > Alectura > Alectura lathami. The sequence continues at coordinate 235,813 of VXAV01000323.1, forward strand.
AGAAATCAAGTCTGCTGAGAATAGCTAATTATCTTCTTAATTGCTTTGTTAATCTGTGAACCACCATTAGTCAAGATCTGTGCTTGTGCCAGAATGGGAGTGCTGTTTTGAACTGCTTGGAGTAATCCATCATATGTACCCTCTAATAAGATCTGGGTGAATTTATTTTTAATCCATAAATGCAAAATGTCTGCTTTTACTTTGGTGTGGAGGCAAGAAAGATGAAAATTCAAGATGTTCAGAGAAGACATTTTGTGTGCTGCAGGGTGTGTTCTTTGAACACGCATATATTTTTTTATGTAAACTGTTCTTCAGATGGTTTAATGCTGTGATGCTTAGATTAAATACAGATTAAAAATTAAAATCACAGCTTCGTGGTGAAATATTATAATCAGAGAATGGCTACAAATAATTATTACTTTGCAAAGAATCCTACTAACATAGAAACACATGAGTATGGTCATTGTGAACTAAAAAGACAAGAGTGACTGATTCCTCTGAAGTGAATTCCTTGTAGAAGTTTACGGAGTTTTAGGAAAAGTACAATTTCAGAGTTGAAATGCCTTAGTGAGAAATGAGTTAAATAGTTGGAGTGAACTGATGTGTGGGCTGAACAGAAACTTGATGGTATAGTAGGTGGTAAAATTCATTTATGATAAGTTATAATGGAATTTCCCTGGAAGTACATATTCCACCTACTTGAAAGCACAATAATTGAAAAGATGAAGAGTATGCAGCAAATGCCAAGGCATAAAAACTGGCAGGTTATTGTAAAACATGGCTTAGTCATATACTTAACTCTACTGTCTGTAACTATCACAGAATCATGGTCTGGTTGGGCTGTGAGGGACCTTACAGCCCCCCCAGCCTCAACCCCTGCTGTGGGCTGGCTGCCACCCCCCAGCTCCGGCTGCCCAGGGCCCACCCAGCCTGGCCTTGAGCACCCCCAGGGATGGGGCACCCACAGATGCTCTGGGCAGCCTGGGCCAGGGCCTCACCGCCCTCTGGGTAAAGGATTTCTCTCTAACATCTGGCCCAAATCTCCCTTTTTCGTTTAAAACCCTTCTCCCTTGTCCCATCACTGTGTAAAAAGTCACTCTCCAGAGTGAGCAGTAGACCTTGGTAGTTCTGGTGTATGTTAAGGTTTATGCGTGTTGAACTTCTGTTGTTCTCGTCTTGTCTCTTAGCTATTCATTTACATGCTTTTATTTGTCCACAACACTGAGTCGGTGTATTTTTTGATTTAAAGCAAGGGATCTGCACATAATGGTGAAGGCTACACATCCTTCTGGATATAGTTAAGTCACATTTGTTGTACTGAACAGCTGTGGTGATATGTCTAGGTGATATTTGCAAAATTGCTCTCCTTTGTCTGTTTTAGGTAGTCAGAAATACTGGATACCTTGAGTGATTGGGATGTTGTTAGGCAGAGAATAGTGGTCAGTTTGGGCCAATTTGAACAAACTTTGCTATTAGTGGAATTTTAGCACAGTATTTGATGTAGATACTAAGAATATTTATGTTTTTTCCCTATTTTTATCCGATACAAATTAAATAGTGAAAAACATGTGCAATGTGATTTCAAGTTTCTAAAGCCATAATGCTTTTTTATTTTGAGGGGTTTGTTACTTACCTTTTCAATTCTTAAAATACACAAAAATACTTCTTTTCATGAGGGGGGTAATGCATTGACTGCAGTGACATAAGAAAGTAGCAGAGAAGAAAAATCATTCTGACCTGTTTTGCTGAGCAAAAACAAAATTGAAAGGCAAAATGTTATCACTACCTGCTAATATGGCCTCATTCACTTCATAAAACAAAACAAAAAATTGTTTAAATTAGTTGGTAAAGAAAGAACTTTTAGACAACTAAAATTCTTTTCACAAGTTCCCCCCCCCTCCCCCCCCCATATGCAAGGTTTGTTTAATGAGTTCCAAGGAAGCTCATACAGCTGGTCCAGAAATCCATTTTTAATACAACTAGGAGAGGGGAGAAATCTGTGCTGCTTTTTTTTTTTTTTTTTTCCTTTTTGAAATGTGAACTACTAGTAACTATGAGAAGGTCAGCTGGAATGTTGTCCCACTCAGGACAGTCTAATGGCTCTCTCAACTATGAACTGTCTTTTCAGATTGAGAGACACTTCCTTGAGCATTAGGAATAATTATCTTTGGAATTTAATCCCCTTTTTAATACCAGTAACATTTTTGTTTTGGCAAAATGCATCGTGCGTTTTAGTAATAGGAATTAGAAAAACCTCAGTAAATTGAGTCCTTCCAGGTAGTGATTTGTTGCCAGGAAGTGTCCTCTGTTTTCTTTATTGCTTCATTGAAAGTTACAAAAATTCTTCACTGAAGATATTGCAGAACATCAAAATAAAGTAAGGAACTAAAGAAACTCTTGGCTAAAACTATTCACTTGACAGCATGGAATTATAATTTATGTCTTAAATTGTACCATGATTGACAAAAAGTCATTCCAGATCACTTTGCTTTTCTCTTTTTGACATAAGTACAAGTCTGTTATTCAGAGCCTAAAAATATTACGTGGCTACAAGTCTTGGCTCAGCTTTCAGTAGCAGGTACATTTCCTGAGCAGTTCAATCAATCAGTGACATAGAAATATGTGACGCAGATGTGACAGCTCTTCAGATTTGTATTAATGCATGCAATATACTGTTACTGTGAAGAGAAACTCACGCAGACTTGAGGTCTGCTTTGTAGGAAGGCTTCGTGTCATTACTGTCAAGAACTTCTTATGTCACGGCACAGTGTCAGCCCTGTCTTAGTACGAAGATTCCTATTGAAAACCTGTCACATTTCCAGCTGTGTGGATGTGCACCAAGGAAGGATTTCACTTTCATTTATGGTATATTAAACTGCACAGCATTTCCCAGGTTTCAAGTTTCACTCTGCGACTTGAAGTTTCAGCTCATGAGCTGCTTCCCTGAGCTTCGGTACAGCTCTGAGCTGAGCCCTAACTTCTCTTGCCTTTCAGTGCTGAATAACGTGTAGCCAGTTTAATAGGCAATTTAATTGTCACATTTCAGGCAGAAGCTGGTGGGAAGAAGCTGTCACATGGAATAGATGAAAAAGGCTGGGTTCACCTTTTCTCAGCTCCCCATCTGAATATGTTGTTACCGCAGCAGTGAGGAATTGCTCCACTGAGGTGAAAGTGGGGGCTGGCTCTAGGCACGCATTAGTGTAAGTGTGTGTAGTGGGGTGAGGGGTTGTGGGGGTGGTAGGGGCAGCGTAGCGTGTGTGTGAACACTAGTGCAGCTGCACTGCTGAGAGGAAGGGCTTGTACTGTTACCCCTGGGACTTGTTGTGGCCTGCTAGTGCTCCCACATAAGGAATGCTTTGAACAGATGATTTAATGGAATATTTTCTTAGTCTAAGACCAATATATCAAGATATGTGTGTTTCTGACCATTCTGATTTCAAGGGTTAGAAGAGTTGAAGAGTGAGTTTGGTAGGATTAAGACTGTTATAACACCACCCAGGCAGCAGTGTAATTGTTCTTGTGCTGGTTTCTTTCTTTTTTATCATGTCTCTGCCGTGCTTTCTAAAGATTTTTGCTACTTCAGAACATACTTAAAGAACAGCATGCTCCTTCTCTTTCATATTTTATTTAACACTCAAATGAGGAAAAGCTGGTTGCACCAGTATTGTGCCTGGTTTGGAGAAATTGTCTTCTGTGAGTCCAGTAAGCTGGAGTTTTTTTTGGAAGATAAGGTGTCTGGAGATGAGGAGAGCTGTTATGTGATCACTTTCTTTTACTGCAAGATGAAAATAATACCTGTTACCTATTGTGTGAAGTTCAGTGCTATCTCTAGAGGAAATCTTTCCTTACAGTTATATATTAATAGATTAAGTGCAGCTGCAGGGCAAGTAGAAAGAGCTGCAAAGATAAAGAATCTACACCTGGGTCTGCAATTGCTGGATTTGCTGAAGTTTCAAGCTGCTGCTGTTCTGAAGGTTCAAGCACAAAGCACATGCTTGCAGAGCATGGTGCCTAGTTGCTTGTCATGCTTGTCAACTTCTTTTTCAGAATGGATTATTACAAGGACCTTTGTCTGTAGAACATGAAGTAATCTGATATTTACCTTTTTTTTTTTTTTTAATTGTAATGTTTATATATGTTTAGTTATCAGTATTATGATTTTTATTTTTTGAGTGAAATATGTTGAGTGTTGTATGGAGTGCAAAAATGGAATGGGTGCTCAGCTCTTTGCACTCTCCTGTGGTTTTGTTCTTCGCTCATTACTAGTATGTGACCTGTCCTTTACAACCCTGGGAACTGAAAACTTTGGTCTGACTGTTCCAAAACAAGTTATGATAAAATGTGTTAAAGTGGGGTCCTCAAGTACTGGGCTTTCCAGGCTTTGACTCGAGGAGTTGCAAGGTAAAGGAGAGGGCTCTGAAAAGCACACCTTAGAGGAACGGCTCCTACTGCTCCGTCAGCACCTTAATGCAGCACTGCACAGCATTGTAGAGCACTCAGGTGAAACGTTTGAAGTAGGTGACCAGGCTTACCTTCAAGGGTCAGTGTTCCCCAAATGAGGAACAAAAATGTTCTTTGCTGAGGGGAAAAACATTACAAAGAGCAGTTGGAATAGAGAAACCTGAGCTGCATCTGCTGAAAACTTAATTTCAAAGTTTTGAAGCCTAAAGTACCTTGCTAAGGTACTGTGCTGTGTCAGCTCGGACACATGTAAAGTACGGGTAAGGAACTTCACATACAAAATCATTCCTGCAAATAGTCCTTGGGGGACAGGGAGGAATGCAGGTCTCGGTGAGGGCAAACAGTGTAGACAAGAGGCCATGCATTACTGACCCTTTGTGTAGTTTATATGTTTTGTAAGTGAAACCTCTGAAATGGCACGCCCAGAAGAACATTATCCAAGGCAGAGGTGTGCAGGCAAGTATTAAAATGCATTTAGTACTTTTAACCACAAGGAAACCTGACGTCAAATGGAAATGTAGTACAGAGTTCACTTTCATAGGTCTTGAAGCTTGTTTTCTCTGTCAAGATCTGATTGTCCGGGGTGTCAGGTTTCGTCGCTGTGCTGGTAACTCCCGCTCCTTGCAGTCCTCAGTTGCACAACCAGAATGACTTCCCTCATGGAGCAGAATCTGTTCATCTCAGTTTCACAGAATGGCTAAGGCTCTCAATTCTGTTTTCCCTGCAGGGAAAATGTTCTTGTATTGTTGTTGCAAATATAGCTGCAGGGAAAATAAGATTGTCTTTGACAGCAGGAATGTAATATAGAAGTTGTATTTATGTCCCACTTAATGGACGTCAAGGTAATTAGATATCTTGAAATAAGTTGTACTTGAGATGGGTATCTTGATGAATCAGGATATTGAATCTCATTTAAATATCGGGGTTTTTTTTGCATCCATATTATTGTGCTTCCTTTCCTCGTCCTACGTTTTTTCTAAGCTTTCTGTCATTCTGTTACTATGTGAGTCTTTTTTTTTTTTTGGTTTTTGAATAAGGTTTTGAGGTACTGGATGGAATATTTTCCTTTAGTAAGACCACAGTAATAGTGTAAGTATTACTTTTTCCTTTCAATACTGCACTGCAGGGGTGAAAGGAGTTCAGCAGTCCTTGCGCTTGAGGCCTGATTTCTGTGTCCTTGTGTTCCATGCCTTCCACTTGTGATTGCCTGCTGTTCTGTAAGACGCTTTCCTAAATAGTTCAAGTAAAATCCAGGCTTGGTAAATAGGCAGCAAGGTAATTGTTTAACAAGGAACGCTACTGTTTTCCTAATCCTATTATGTTCTTTGCAAAGTGCACTTGTCATGTGAACCCTTTTATTTTCTGTTTGTGCTTTACTACAAGCAGAAAAAAATATGTTTTGAGAGACCAGAGGAAAACAAATCAGGATGATGCATTCTGACCTGATGAACCTATGTACAAGTGTAGAACACATTTTTCATTATGTGATTCCTCCCTGTTGTGTTTGCTATCACACTTATTGACAAATGACTGTCAAATTTCGGCTTAAAATGGACCCAGCATTACAGCTGGTAATTTTGCTGTTCAAGTTATTAGAAATCAAGACTCAAAGATTACATATGTATCTAAGAAGCATGAAGAGCAGTGCAGGTCTTAAATTCATACTTACCTCATGACCAAAGAAGAATTTTCCTAACGTGTGGGACTAGTGTGCTGTACAGCAAGTTGCCAGAGACCAAGCCGTAGACTAAAAAAGCTGGAGAAGTTTAGTGCAGTTGGCGAGAGTTCCATCCTGTGAATTCAGTGGAGCAGGGTAACTTCTTTCAAAAGGTGCAGTGGGCACAGAGGCGCTGAGTGCTGAGCCACGTGGATGCCCTCCTGAGTAGAAGAATGAAGAAAATCCCTGAGTTTAGCACGGATTATTCTGTCGCCAGTTTCACTCCTTGTGTGATGCTTTTGTCCGCTGAGCAGGCGATGTGCTGTCCTCCACACCGTCGGTGAACTGCAGATACCCATGTTTTACTCCTTGCGCTTTTGACACCCTTTAGGGTGAAAGTCAATAAACCTTAAGCAATTAAACAGATATTGTCTGAATTTGATTTTCTTTGAAGAGTATTTAGTTTTCAATAGAAGACTGTTCCACAGTGCTCCTTGAATCAATCTCTGCTACAAAAAAATTATTTAAAATATCTCAAGCTATGTGAAAGAGGAAACTCCCCATCAAAATACCTGTTGTGCAGAGTGCCCTAACTTCCTTGTTTGTCTGGCAGTGATTCAGCCTGGTTGATGATGCTGACTCAGGTAATTCTTGTGTGGTTTTTATCATGTTCCTGTTTTCATGTGGATACTCTTGTTGAGGGACTGATCCTTCTGGTAAGGGATTTCCATGCTGTGACTCAGGTGCAACACATACAATGTGACAGTTACAGGAAAAAGCCTGCTAGTATCAGGTATGTTGGTATTTACATTTTGTGTGTGCCTTCAGTGGAGAAATTCTGCGGGTTTCACAGATGTTAGGCCATGAAAGTCTTAAAGCCTCTCGACACCAGAGAAGTTAGATTAAATGGAGCTTGTATTTAACTGAGGAGTACTCAAAGAGCCTGTCTGGGCTGAGGAGCCAGACACGTAACCTAACGCTCGTACTCTCTGGTCAGCAGTTGTGGCATTTCTCTTTCCTGAGCTGGCTCAGCTGCTTGTTTTGTCTGGAATGGTCTGGCCATACAGCCTGAGGACGTGTCCTTGGACCTGTAAGAAGCTGCCAGTGCCCCTAGGATTTTTATGATTCAGACTTCTTAGGTCACTGTGAAACTTATCCCTTATGCCGTCACCTCTCTTCCACTGCACATGAATGAAATGTGGCTTTTTCTTCACTGCTGCACCTTCTGAGACCTCCAGGTATGCTGCACCGACTGGCTGGTAGCCAGCCAAGTGGCACCAGTGGCATTACCCAGGCAGTTTTTTCCCTTCCTTGGATCAGAAGTTTTATTTTAGTGCTTCATGGAGAGATTCCTGAACAGTGCTGCTGTACCTTGTTTTCTGTTCAAGTCTGTCTGGTTTTCTTAAGATCTTATCTGAAATTTCCACTGCTTAAAACAATGTTGGGAAAAACCTGAAGTAAAACTATAGAAACATGGCCCTGTGCTGTATGTTCTTGTCATCTGCATCAGCTTCAGCTTGCAAAACTGGCTGAATACTGGTGAGTTGTCGTGGGCTTGCTTTAGTGGAAGGCAGCAGAGTGTTTTCCTCTAATTCCAGTAGTGTATTCCACAGATGGTCTGAGGTGAAAGGAATAAAGGAGGACAAGGCTGGTTTGTATTTAGATGAGTAAAAAACTCCTTTTGAGCTACCAGTTTCCAAATCCATCTTGATACAGGCCCAATGTTAACACCTATTGATGATAAATAAGTACCCAAACAAGGCAGGGGCTCTTTTGGCCTTATCGGAATCCATCTCGTCAACTGTTTACTAATGGTGAACTAAAGAGAGTCCCCACTTCTGCCCTAAACTATTTCCTTTTTTTTTTTTTTTCCTTTGTTTAATGAGTTAATTTATTTTCCTTTAAATGCTGAATAGAGGCAAAGCCTCACACATCCATTTACATCCTTTTGCTCCACTTTCTGCACTGAGTCGCTGCTGGAGAGAAGTCGCAGGCTGCTGCCGGTGTCCTGGCAGGTCCTGGTGACTGTGCCACTCAGAGAACCCTGCGTGACACCGCTGTCCTGGAGCTGTGTCAAGCACACCAGGGATACTTTGTAATTTGAATGCTAAAACTGAGTTCTGCCCAAGTATTTGCAAGCACATGCCAGGAGGTAGAAAAACAGAAAACAAAACAAACCCAGCTTTCTAAGCAGTGTCAAGAGGTTTTGTAAATTTTGCCACAGGCAAAAGCTGACTTCTTCATTTTACAAGATGTTTGACTTTCTGTGAAATCGGGTATTGGAGCTCTCTGCCTTTCATTTTTCTTGAAAGTGGTGGGGAAAGACTATGTATGATGGGTTCGGAAGGCTACGAACCAAATATTTCACTGTCCTAGACAAACCTGGCATTGAAAGTATGTTTGTACAGCTGTCACCTTTGTCCCTTAAGCTATTCTCTTCTGCGGTCAGCGGGTGTTTCTCATGCAACTTTCAGATGACAACCCGGGAAGGGACACACCTTGTGGGAAAAGATTCTTTAAGTCTGTGCCCTTTTGACACTGTCCTAAGTGGAGCAATGTCCAAAAAACCTTTATTTTTCCTCAGTCTGCATCTGAAGTACAAAAGTGTAGACTGAAATACAGAGAAGATTTTTTAAAAAATCATTTTTATAAAATACATCTGGGTAGGTGTATGCTAGAAAAGGATTCAAAGTTACATCCATCTCCTCTAGAGCTCTGTGCACAGCCACAAATTCAGTGGAACCCAGTAAGGCTGGGTTTGGAAGGAATAGTTTGGTAAACAGAGATGCTTGGAAGTAAGTCGTCTTTTTTTTTTTTTTTTTTTTTTTTTTTTTTTTTTCCCCCTAGTATAACTACTGCAAAAGACACTTTTCTTTAGCTCTACTTTCACATTTTTCTAGACTATGACAAGCAAAATAAATAAATAAAAAATATTATTCTGGAGAAATAAGTGGTGAGTCTGTATGCTATGTGTTTTCTTTGGGTTGTTACTGTTTTTCTTGCCTCCTCTCATGCTGCCCTTTAATGATCTTTCTTCATTGACACATAAATGGAAGAGAGAGGGAATCATAACAGGATGCAGAGCACTTAATCCTGAAGATGATTTTTGGCAGTTGAAGTCACAGTTAATTGCAGCTGAGCAGTGGAACTTCCGCTATCACCAGGAGTTTTAGGCATGGTGTATAAAATTTTTTAAGAGCTGGGTTCTTTCTTACGGGTTTGAAGAACAGAGGAAATAGATATTATGCAGGGGATTAAGTGGAATAGTTCCCTTCATTTGTTTTGGCTGTTCATTGTGACTGCATTGTCTGTGATTGATTGGAGATCTCATCTTGGAGTACCCTTTCAAGTAACGGTGGAATGCTTGAACTGAAGCACTCTGTGCTGCCGACAAGCTGAGAATCTCCAGTTGAGATTTATGAAAAAAGCATAAGAACTGGGATTGAGAGGCTTCGCCAGGTGGGCTTGGCTTGATTTTTTTTTTTTCTTTTTTTCTTTATTTAAGCACCTTGACTCTGCTAAAACCTGGCTTGGCAGATGATTCAATGTAAAACTCGGGATTTATTACCATTTTGACTTCAGTTTTGGAACTTCTTTCCTACAAGGCGTGTAACATTTTTCCATTGATTTGGAGCAAAGCTCGGGTTTCACTTTCACTTTGAAAGACAGCAAAGCCATTTTCTGCTGTTGCTGCTGGATGACTATATACACTTAGAGTTAAGTGGTCCAGATGGGCTCAGCTGACCTTGCTTCTGCCTTCTAAGAATTTGTTCTGTGTGAAGTACTGTGTGTTGGAGGGGCTAGGAAAGCAGTTTTGTCAACTGCCCTTGTCAACAAGTGTTATCAGCGCTTGTTTAGAGTCAAGGGTTATACAGATTAATCATGTAACCATTAGCTGTGCTCAAGGCAAGGAGTTAAGGAGGAGTTGTGTATCGCTGGGTGAGTAACTGCAGGGAAACCTCAAGCTAATAAAGTTTCCCTGCTGATGCTGAGTACTGCATCACTCACCAGCTGGTTCAGGAGTCCTTAACAGTCTCCTATTTTTAGACCCTGAAGGAGGGGTGTGTCCATCGTCACAGGCTGGTGACTAAGCCTCCTGGAGTGCTTTGTGGACCTATAAATACTGAGTGGCTATTTTGGTCGCAGTACCTGTGAAACGGGTCGCAGCGTGTGGGAGTTCTCTGCTGGCAGAGTGGTGCCCCCCTCCCACACCTGCCTTCGGGCCGCTAGCTCGCCCCGCGCACCGTGCTGCCGGGCTGTGCGGTTCAGCGCTGCGCAGGCAGACAAGCCTAGTTTGGTTTTTAAGTCCTTGCTTCTCAGGAAAATGTTAGCCACCAAGAGTTTCTGTAGGACATCTGCACAGTCTGTAGACAGCGTGCTTCCAGCAGTTTATTTCAAACAGAGCAGACCTGCAGTGAAGAATGCTGCTGTATACTGTGTGTGGTTTGAATGTAGCTTTAATATCAGCCCTCCTGCTTAAATTCAGCCCATCCATATTCATACCCTCGACCTGTTACTAACCTCTCCCTTGTGCTAGATGGACTGTGTACACAGGCAGAGCCAAGTAAAAGGCAAGGTGAAAATAACTGGACTACAGGGCAGTGTGGTCTTTCTGTTCTCCTTAAAGAAGTACAAGCCGGGTGAAGGCTGCAGGGCTGTTCTGAGAGCTCTGACAGGAGAAACTTGCTTAATGTTGCCAGGGAGAGCAAAGGAAAATGTTCTTTTGTATGTAGGTGTTGAGCTGGAGCTTTGCTGTGATGCTCTCAGCTTTGTGAAGGAAGTTCTAAAAGCCCCCCACGTAGATTGCTCCAGGTGAGCATTGTGTAAATTCAGGGCGTTTGTACCCATCTGCAGCTTTGAAAAGATCACTTGTACCTTATGACAGCTTATGGATCCTGAAGTAGGAAAAGAAATAGGAAAAAGAAGTTCAGTCTTTCGCTGCAGTCTCTGAGCTGTGTTGTGTTCCTTTTGGCAGTGCTGTGTAGCAGGAATTGTACCAACTCCAGGATGGGAAAATAGGATTTTTTTTTTTTTTTTTTTTTTAAGATGAGGCTATGTCTGTGTGTGTTGGGTTTGCATGGCAAGGATTTGGTAGAAGGGGGGCTGTAAAGGTGGCCTCTGGTGCTCTCCAGCAGCTGCCCCATGTCAGATCAGAGGCAGCTCCAGCTGCTCCAGAAGGAACCTGCCACTGGCCGGGGCTGAGCCATGAGCCATGCTGGTTGTGCCTCTGGGAGAGAAGGTGCAAGGAAGGGAAAAACTGCTGCATGACAGCAGCTGGGAGAGAGGAGTGAGAAGTGGGAGAGGAGCAGCCCTGCAGGCACCAAGGGCAGAAGGAGGGCAGGAGGAGCTCCAGGCATGGATCAGAAGCTCCCAGCAGCCCAGGAGAAGCCCGAGGTGGAGCAGGCTGTGCCCCTGCAGCCTGTGGGCACCACAGGGAGCAGATCTCCACGTGCAGCCATGGAGGAGCCCACAGTCCAGCAGGAGGCTTGGGGAAGCCCCCACCCATGGGGCCCCATGCTGGAGCAGCTCCTGAAGGGTGGGCCCCGTGGTACGGCTGTGCTGGATCAGGGCTTGGAGAGCTGCAGCTTGTGGGCAGCCCACGTGGGATCAGTTTGAAGGACGGCACCTGTGGGAGGGATCCCACGCGGAGCAGGGGCCGAGTGGCCGTGGAGGATTGGCAGAGATGGAGCGTCACGGGCTGACTGCAGCCCTCATTGCCTGTTTCCCTGCGGTGCTCAAGGGAGAAGGTAGGATAGGGTGGATGAGGGGAAGGTGTTTTTACTTCTTGTTCTCCCTGCTCTGGTCTGTTATCAACAGGTAGTAAATTACAGCAGTGTCCCTATGCTGAGCATTTTGCCCATGGCAATAACTGGTGAGTGATGTCCCTGCCCCTATCTTAGCCTGTGAGGGGTTTTTCATCCTATTTCCTCCCCTGTTCTGTTGAGGAGGAGGAGTGGGAGTGATGTGTTGGAGCTGAGCTACCTATTGTCAAATCACCGCAGTGTGTTCTTCTGGGGACTAATATGAGGATTCAACAATTCTTAAAGGAATTTGAACCGTGGGATATTTGAGGAGAGAGCTGAGGGACTGGTGGGAACAGCATTCTGGCAAGTGCAGCTGCAAAAACATGAAGCTGCTTCTCCCTGAAGGTTTGGAGGAAAATATTGGTGTTTCCTTTCACAGTGAGTCTTGGGATCGTGTAAATGGAAAAGAGAAGGACGAGGGAGCCTTTACCCTGCCCAACAGTACTTCTGAAGGCAGTTTGTTATAGCCTGTGAGTCATACAATATTATTACAGATCCTTTTCTTCTGTGATTTCTTGTCTTCATTTCCATTCTGACAGCTTATATCTTTGTGGGGGGGGGTGTGGAATTTCTCCCTCTGGCTCCCACCCTTTCTAGTATTCTGCAGCAGCTGGAACAAAAACATATAAAACTCTTAATGCTCTTCTAATATGTTAAAGAAAGGCTTCCCTTGTCATCTCTGCTGAAGGCCTGTGCTTCAGGATCCCAGGAAGAGTTATTTCTGTGATGTCATTATCGCTGAAATCCTTGGTGCCCTCTTCTCCAGGCCCTGTATCTCTTTGTAGAGACACCGTTTGAGATGTGGGAACTGAGTGCAGCTGCTGTCAGTCTTGCCCTGTTCTTATTTTGATGGCTAAGTGCTGTAACAGGCATGCACAATAAAGACAGGATGGGAATCAGCCCTACCTAGAGGGGGGTGGAAAAAGCGTTTCAGAGAGATGAATGTCTTTAATCCAGTGCCCTAAGCTCTCCTTTCTGCCATGTGCTCTTTAACCTGAAAAACACAACTGTGATTTCAAACTACGATTTTCTGACACAAAGGACCACTATCACTAACTGCATTCAACAACATTAGTAGCTGGAGTATCAGGGAAAAAGGCAGAACAAAACATTCTCTGCTGGGAATATTTTGTTTCACACAACCAAACTCTGTGTGCCCGTCGCTTAGAACAGTAATGCAACTAGCTTATGCCTTTGGTGTACCGCTGCCAGCTTTTGCTAAGATGGGCAGAGCTCTAATTCTATGAGCTGCAGGCTTTGTGGGCAGACCTGCCCTAACAGTTAGCTTTCCTGCTCTCACCTCAGTTCAGCAACCCTTGGTACGTGCTGTAGGGGTGTTTGTGTAGCGTTGCTCTATATCGGACTGTTGAAACCATCACAAGGAGTGTGCATGTTTTCTTGCTTAAAGCCTGGTCCTTTCACTGAGCTTGACATGAGCAGTATTTTTTGAGCTGTTCTGTAAAAGGGACATGATGAATGAGCCAGCTCTAAGTGCTTAAACTGACTTTGCTGCTAATGCATCATGAAACTGTGAGGATTCTTTCTGAATTGTTTCAATTTTCATTTTTCACAAAAGTTTCTCTCTGTGTTTTCGTTCAGTCACTGGAAAGCTGTCTCCAGAGCTGCTGGAGAACATCTAGAGTTGTCCCCACCACAGCAGCCACTGAATCTGAGCTTAGGGTATAAATTAAGTAACACAAATTATTGGGAATCTCTGACATTACAGAAAACATGAATATGTAGGAACACTTTTCACATTGGGATGATAAGCGTGGTCAGTGTGTTAGCTGAAATGGTCTGTTAGTGTACAGGGTGTACTCAGGACAAACAATGGTTTTGGTGTGTTTGGTTTTGTTTTGTTTTCAAATTATTATTCCTTAAATGTTGGGTGAATAATTTGGTGAATTAAGTCACCCAACAGAATGAGTTTTGGAAGCTGGTAGTGAATACTCTTCCAGTCCTTGTATCACTCAATGTGTTGCAGCTGTGTTATATGACCAGGTAGGGACAGTCCCTGCTCTAACAGTGACAGCAAGTTCAGAGAGGCCAGATGAACCCTTGCTCTGAAGCTCTCTCTAGAAGAGCAACCTTGGAAATGCTAACAAATGCCAACTCCTCACCCTCTGCAGATCAATCTTCCAAGATCCTTCTATGGGAAAAAAAACTGTTTTGGGATTTCATGTTGATGTTGTTTGCCACAATTTATTTCTCTATGTAATTTCATACACAGATATTTTCTTCTCGTGCTTTCCAGCTAACCCCTGCTGGCCTGACAGAGTGGGGATCGATAAAACACAAGTCAAGAAGCCCACACCTGAAAACGGGGATTAAGTTTTTCTCTTCCACAGCAAGGAGTGGGCGGAAACCAGACCCAGAGTGCAGAACTTGGGCTACAGTTGGGTGTTTTACCTGGGGCTAAACTATTGTTTCCAGTTAAGCCTGAATGATGCGTGAACTTACTCCTTTTATGATGCTGTTGTTACCTGAGTATTTTGTGTAGGCAGTTTTCCCTGTGGTTTTTGGATATTCTCAAAGCAGAAAGTATCTTTCCTGAGTGAGCTTTCTATTTCAGGGACACTGTGAGGAGGCTTAATGGCTTTCTGCTTGTTCTCTGCTGTACAGTCTTGCAGCTCTTCCCTTCCTATCTTTTCCCTTGGCATTACAGAACAGCTTCTTGCTGTTTGCGGAGGTACTAATCAGCGGTTGCACTAGCACAGCTCTGCTTATATATAGTGAGAACCTTTCACGATGTGTGCTATGTTTCACCACGCAGAGTGCATCACAGAGCGGCTGTCTAAAATGTAATTAAGGACTGCAAAGCCTGACAGATCAACTGCCTGGGGGAAGAAAGTTTCCTTTGTTAGGAAGCAAAGAGAGAACTTGAACAGTGTGTGTTCAGAGTTCCTTCCTTCCTTCGTGCTCCTTCCTTCCTTCCTGCTCTTTCCTTCCTTCCTTTCAGCCTTGAAATTGCAAGGAGTTGCACTGAGAAGGAAAGTTGACACTTTCCTTTCGCTTGCGATAACTGATTGTTCCTGGCATGTTGTCAATGCAGAGTAACCTGAGTTATTTTCAACTCTGCTAGCTTTTGGTCGTGTTTCAGATGTTTTTAATAGGAGTAGCAGCTGGGCCAAAAGAATTTGTAGCTCAATTTTCTGACTAAAATCTACTTTAATGATCTTTTTACTCACACATAACGACATTTCTAACTTTTTTTTCTGCTTTATTTTAAACTACATGTTCCAACAGATGTTTTTAGAGGTGCTTCTCACACCCCTCATAAACTGCCCTTTTCCCTGACTGAGTTCTTCAGATGAGATAGCCACATATTTAGTGAGCAGTGCTACATTTTCTTTGTAGACTCATCTAACAATGCAATTTTTTATTTGTTTAGCCATACAACAGAGAGATGAGAAATATAAAAAATGAAAAAGTTCTGAACAGATTTTAGCTTTGGTATAACTGTATTAATTTCATTTACCCTATGTATTTGATTGCATAGTGTGGATTTTGTACAGATTTTATAGAAGTTTCATATAGTCTGTACTTCTAGCTATCAATAAGTGATTTTTTCCAAAGTTTGAAGTAATATGATATCAAAGGAAGAAGAAAATAAGAAATTATCTGCACAGATGATTAAAAGGATTATGACTGGAAGTTCATTAATTTGTGAATTGAGTCAAGAATCATCCCTAGGTACATTCAAATCGCTCTTTTCATAGAATCATAGAATGTCTTGGGTTGGAAGGGACATCAAAAGTCATCTAGTTCCAACCCCCCTGCCATGGACAGGGCTGCCTTCCTTCGTACCTCTTCATTCCTTCTATTTCTTCAGTACTTATTTACTTCCTCACTTAATTCTATTACTTTAAACAGCATCTTGAATTAGTTATGAAACCTGTGCTTTAAGAAGAGCATTTTTATTTAGCTTTCATCTGCCTGTGCTATTTCTAGCAGTCGTGCTAGTGGTTTTACAGAATATGGTGTCTTCGAAATACACTCTCCTTGTAGTATCTAAGGCACAGCCATACTGAGCAGTCCCAGGTAATATATTACGTAGTAGCATGGATGAGGCCATGCTTAAATGCAGAATAACTGGGGAGAAAACTTGTCTTTACTGTGGAGTTGAGAGCACAAGGCTTGATGGAGCTGAGTCCTGCCAGCAACCTTCTCGTTCCTGCTGTAGATAACATTTTTGCTCGCTCCATTTTATTGGCACGCATGGAACACCTAAGCATGGTGCCATCACACCCCTCCTGCTATACTAGGATTGTTGCCACCACAAATTACAGGGTTGTGACTGACCAAGAAGGGCAGGGCTTTGTCTGTTGTACCTTTTTATGGCATTGCAAATAGCTATGCAGCCATCCTGGAGTAACAGTGCAAGAATACAAATTACAGGCTAAGCTAGTCTGCTGGTGTCTCGGCGCGAGAGCTTGTTTATGTTAGCTTCACTCTGCTGCTTGTTTCACTACAGGCATTGGACATAAACGGAATGTTTATGGTCTTAAGTAGGTGTCAGGTGCACTTAGTAGCGATTATTGAAGTTACTCCTGAAGTAAGCCACCTGGGAATAAATCATTGATATTGCATCGGTGTAGAGCAAACAAAGACACTAGAAAGTTCCTTCCCCAGCTGGAACTGCAGATGGAAGTAAATAATGGAAGTGAAGTTTT
>VXAV01000323.1:259927-275329 GCA_013399715.1 Alectura lathami
TATATTAGCTTCATAGTTTATTTGTTTTTATTCCTGCCCAATAAAAAGCTGCTTTTCCAGGGGAGCCTGAGGAGAGCTGCCTCAAGATGAAAGGAAGTGGAATGCAATGGAAGAGCAGCCAAATTCTGATGGCTTTCTTGCAGATAGTAGGAGCAGTTAAATCTTTTAAAAAGACAGTTTTGTGTTCCTCTTAGCACTATCATCTGTGCAACTTTTTTCTATCCTTTGTGAATGTATCGTACTTGATCACCTGCCAAAGCCTGTGGTTTAATTAAGTTCTTTCATGAACAAATCAATCTTCTGTCAAGTCTGAAGCAGCTTGGGTTTCCCCTGGTGCTTTCAGGTTGGTTCTGATCATTGCCCTAGCATACCAGCCTACGTTACCAGTCGTGTTGCTTAGTGGCACAAGGGGGATGTTGTCAGCCTTGTTTGGCACCTGTAGTGTCTCTGCTTCATTACATCTAGAAATATTTCTCAATGTTGAGTAACCTGCTCAGGATTGTCCCATGGTCCTGTTTTCCCCCTTAAAATAACCGCTTGGCTTCATGTGTTTCACTGTGTCTCACAACCTGAAACAGAAAACACGAGGAGGACTATGCACAGCTCGGTTTGTTATGCATTGGCAAAATTCAGCTCATGCTCATTTTAATAGTTCCCTCAATTTCATATTGTGCACTAGAATTCTTAATTACTTAAATGTCTCCTTCAAATCAAACCCACTGCGAAATTATATGTCACATATCTCTGCCTTTGCAGTGGATTTAGCAGATGTGTAAGTATTGCTTCAGGTTTTCATTTTTCATGGCACAACAGGTTGTCTCTATCAGAAGTCATTGCAGTGATGAGGTCACAAATGTGGAAATGAATTTAATTTCTGCATGTGTAATTGCATGTGCAAAAGTATCCATGTACCATCTGGAGAGTTGCTATAAAGCACAGTCTCTAGTTAGTAATTTTTCAGTTTTGTCTGGAACTTATTTTTCACCATCTTTGCCAAAGATGAAGTAAACTTCACTTGCCTTGGAGAGGAACTCATTATCTCAGATGCTGTACCTGTGATCAATAGTGGTCATTTAAACTCTAGATGGCAAGGGAATCTTATCTGAACCTGCTGTAATAAGGTCAAGCTGACTGCCAGTGCAGTGTGGTGGGATTATTCTCCTACGTTGTCTTTCATTAAAGTTGTGAAATGCCAAGTAGCAAAGGAGTCATGCAGAGAATCTGAGACAATTTTCAGACTGCTTCTAAAGCCTTGCACACTTAAGATCTATGAACGTTGCTGAATGAATGAGTAAAGGGAACTTCATGGAGAACTAGTGACAACAAAATGACTTCATTTTCTAAGCTTGTATGTGAGGCAGCTGCACAGAGTGAATGAGGATATGTGATGCAATGGGAAGACTTGATTGATTAAAAGCTCTGCGTACTAAGTGGGAGCTTCAGTTTAAGCTGCATGCCATTAAGCATTGAACTCGTGATAGCTGTTCAACAAAACCAAAACAAAGGAGGTCTGTAGTGAATCTAGTGCCTGCAGCAGTAACATAGTTTGAAAATAAAAATCAATACCCAGTCCCAAGATATGGCATTTAATAGTATCTATTTTATGTCTTTTATTGGTTCTTGTGGTCCTTATGGCCAGATGTTAATTTATTGCCTCTGTCTGGATCTGGGGGGGTCAACAGCTTAGAGGAATGTGTTATTTTTGTTTTGTCTGTTCTGTATTCTGTATGGCTCAATGCAGCTGAAGTCAATAACTGTAGCTTGTGAAAATGTTGCTGGAGGCATATACAGAAACTCTTCTCAGGAGAAAATACCATTTCCTTGGTAGTGAGTGGGCAGGAGTGTTCCTTTCACATAATTTTACAGCATATTTCATGTTATATTTCTTAGAAATCAGTCTCCTGACAGAAACCACCACAACCTTCATATTTTAAGTCCATAGTAGACTTTTTATTACATAGAATTTTGATGTAACTAACTTCATTTAGCCAATTTTTATTGGCCTCTTAGAAAAGTATCAGGACTGGAGGTGGGGGGTTACAAAGAGATCCTGTGTCACCTTAGAGTAAGCTGTTTTTAACAGCAGTGGATGGAATATGTGAGGAATTCATTAATTCCTAGTTTGATAATTAGGCATTTTATAGGCTACCAAAAAACTCGTTTCAGCTGATCTTCATCTGTCAGTGGAGATTTAAGAGCTGCGTGCCCTGAGCGCTCGTCTCAGCAGCACCTCCTTCCTTTCCCAAAACAACCTCATGGCTATTTACTGATATTTTATGGCATGGAGGTATAACTCAGTTCTTAACACTTCACTGTCTCAAGAGTTTATGCTATTAACTAGTTTATTTATATAGACATTGTCTATATAAACAGTAAATTATGTCCTGTGCTACAGTAGCTTTGTGACGTGATTTGCTTATAATGGACAATAAAGTGCCTGAAATGTGGGTGCTTGCTTGAACCCACAGGTCCTGAACACCACTGGGAGTGGAGCCTGGAAGCTTGACTCACACTCCACTCTTAAACCAATGGTGATATTCTGTCCTGAGCGGTAAACTGCTGAACTCAAAACTGAAGTAATTGATCACTTGCAAACCTAGAACACAGCCCACTTTGAAGCTGCATCAGAAATCTTTCCTTGCTATGCTCGTTTGATAAGTTGTAGGGTGTACTCCCCAAGAAAAGGGAAAAGTTTTAAATGTCCATACATGGTAAAGAATTTCTGAGAAATGCTTTGGAATTACTGCTGAATCACTCTTAAAATACTCAAGAGAGATCTCTGAATAATGCACAGTGCTGCGAAGCAATTCAGCTGTAAACATCTGTCCTTACCACAAAAAGTAGTTGGCTTTTTTAAAGAGAAGAATGCATATGTATAATCTTTCCCAAGGTAAATTTACAAAGCAGTTGCAAATTTTATTGTGAGATAGAAATGTGGAGTTAAAGAAGTAGTCTAGACATTTACCCGCGGTTTATTTAATTGTAAAAACTGCCAGTGCAATGCCTGGTATCATGATAGCGTGCGTGGGTAATCCCATGTGAAATCACATCCTTTGCTGCTGTTTGTTTTGATGTACTCTTAAGGACTGACAGTCCAGCTGTGGCTGCTAAAAGTACACCCCACACAACTAAATACAGCTTACTTGTGCGTTGTTACAGTAGAAAAAGAAATACCCCTATATGGCTTGCTTTGGTTGTTCTTGTGATGATAGAAGCAGAACAAAGTTTTGAAAACAGGATTTGCCTGTGTTTTTATTAGGCCAGCTTGTTTCTCATTAATCAAAGAAGATAACACCCCTTCCTTAAACTCCTGCCTTGTTTATTCACAGGTTAACCTAAATAGCAAATAAATGCTCTTGCTTTTATCACCTCTGCTTCAGGATCTTGTCTGCACCATTTGCTGCAACAAGCCCTGTGTCAGGCACACAAGCCTACATCTGTGTGGCTATGGCAAGAGGCACTTAGTTCTGTTTTCACCTGTTAATCTAATCAAGTGGTGCACAGTAATTCCCACACATAACTAGATTACCAGCACAGACGAGCTTCTGTCCAGTCACACAGTTTACAATGAACTGTGTTACCAGGTGGCAGTAAATGTCCTTAATAGTTACAGAAGGGATGCTTAAATTGGGCAGTCTGATTAATCAGAATATCTTGGAGGACACAACAAATTCTGAAGGCTACAGACTGATATTCTGTTCTAATCGTGTGCAGATACCACCTGCTTCTTCCAAACCCAGGCCAGGCCTGTTTGCTTCATGGAAGGAGGTTTTTGTTCTTCATACTGTTTGCTTGTAAGCAATAACTGCTTTTCACTGAGGAGTGGGTGGGTGAGTCTCACCCCCCACATTTTTTATTTATAAATCTAATAATTTGCAACAGCTCCATGATAGCATCATGGCGTGCTGTAACACTGAGAGGCCACTCAACACCACACGGCAGCTTGCTTACTCCCCCCAACGGTGGGATAGGAGCGAGAATTGGAAAGGTAGAAGTGAGAAAACTCGTGGATTTGAGATAAAAGACAGTTTGACAGGCAGAGTGCAAATAGTACAACTGATAATGAAGAGATGCACGGACCTGCTGGCACTCAGCACACAGCTGAATTTTAAGCTGCTGAGAATCACCCACAGCTCCAGCCACAAGAGCCAGGAGCACTTCCCTGCCAGCCCGGCACCCAGCAGCCTTCCAACTTTCCGGCCCCGCTGACTGTGGCAGTTCTGCCTTGAGGCCACCAGAGGGCGCTGGCGCTGCGGAACCAGCGCGGGGAGCGCGGCAGCGAGCAGAGCGGCGGCGGAGGAGCGGCCCGAGCCGGGGGAGCAGCGGTGCCCCAGCTACAGCACCTCTCCGCTGCTGCTGCTGCTGCTGCTGCAGGCAGTGGGCACTTTCACGGGGTTGTGGGTAAATGAAAGGCTGCGCTGTGAGAGCTGGGCACCTACCGCAGCCAGCTGAGGACGCCTAAGCAGTGCTGTGATGCTTTCATTTGCAATGCTCTGTGCTGCTGCTCCAGTACAAAAAGCACAGCTGAAACTGGTCGGAGCTCCTGCCAGACATCCTCTCAATACAGCATCACGAAGCACTGTTAATCCATCACCTTCAAAGCAGAAAATGTAAATAATTGCTCAAAGATCGTTTTTGTCTCTATGTCACACAGATGAAAAATTAAAAGTCCTGAAGAGATTGGAAAGGAATGCGATGCTTTCACAAGAGGATAAAAAGGCTGAAAGCTCAGCCCAGGAATCCACAGGTGAAGACACACAAGGTAAAAAGGATTCATTTTATTTTTCCCTGACACATCATTTACTCTGATTACACCTTCAAAGGAGATCCAGACAAGAGGCTTGCAGCAATTCAGTAGGCAATCTGTACAACTCTGAGAAAACCAAGGAACTGTGCAAAATACGACACAGAAAATAATCACCATCTCTAGGTTTATTGTTGGCAGAAGTGGGGCTGCCTCCTGCTGCTGTGGAAGTTGGAGGTCTCAGAAGTGTTTAAAGCTGCTGCAAGATTCCTTTCCATGTACGAGACCATAATTTTTATGACCTTAATGGGGTTTATAGCCTGCACTATAGAAGGAGACAGAACTAGTCAATGTATGGCCATAGCTGGCCAGCACAAGGCCGAGCAAGCCCACGAGCAGCCCTCCCAGGACAGCTATCCCATACATGAACTGCCAACCTATAGCTCTCAGGCAAATAAAGCGAACAGGAAAGAAAACAACAAAAACCTACTCTCAAACTGCCCGGACATCAATTAAAAAGGTATTATTGCTTTCCTGCTGCCAGCTCTCTTGGGAACTGTTATTTCCATATGTAAAACAGGGCCATTTGAAACAGTGCTGCATCTCTCCCACTCCTAATTGCTCCAGTTCCCCAGGAAATCCCATGGTCCATGCTCTTAAGAGTTTTTGTTCTCAGATAATCTGAGTGTTTGGCATATGTCCATAGGGCCACTTAAGTGTTGTCTCCTTTGATGTATAGTGTATGTCCTAAAACCCTTAAAGGCTTATCCAAAACCCTTTGTTGTTATGCTCTATTTCTCTGCGAGACTGCTGAACACAAATAGCATTGTTGTGTTATCAGTTATAGATCTGCTAATCCAAACAATGGTACTAATAACCCAAGTGCCATAACTCCATGCTCTGTAACAGTATGCCTGTCTTAGGCAAGTGCCATGAACATCTTAGAGTCTGAGTAGTGTGTTATCCAAAATACGGGAACACATGCGGAAAGAGAAACAGGAAAGAGAGTGAAAGATAAACCTGGAGGCAGAGGAATGGTGGGCGGGATTTTCAGAACCTCGGGGCTAACCATGGGGCAAGTTGCACAGTCTTACTAAGTCACAGGATCCCTGTTAAATCGTGTTAAATCAAGTGGTGCTGGTCCCATTTTACAAGCTGGTAAGCCCAAACACAGGAAGCATTTTCAAAGGTTGAAACAGTGACTGTAGCTTTCCAGCTGTAGTGCACTAATCTCACAGAATGTTTTAATGGACGCTAGATGACAGGCAAACCTCTGCCTGCAGGTGAATGGATCCCAATGCACAAAGATCTTCTGCATGTATCACATGCAAGAGCATGCTTTCATATGGTCTGAGAAGGGATGCTCCCTGAAGCTGGTTTAATCCTGGTGCTTTGTGTTTGCAGTAGATACTGGCACAGCTTTGAGGGAAAGGAAAGGACAGGAAAGGGGGAGAAAAGACAGTGGATAATCAGGAAACATACCGGTTTTCTTCAAATAATTAGAAGGCTTGCTGTGATTTACCACGGCTTAGACAAATCCAGAGAACAGCACGCCCGAGCTGACGTGGTGGACAGCACACAAGATATTGCCTTGCAGGCTGTGAGGCAGGTGACCCAGTCTGGCAGCTCCTGTGCTCCCTTGCAGTTTCTATCAACTCTAGCAGCTGTTGGCAGCAGACCACAACAAATAGGGCCAAAAAATAACAGCAACTCTAATGAGACAAACCTTTGATACCTGATCTGAGCACGTGCACAATGAAATACAACAGCAGAAAATATTTAAGGGCAATAATACCTTGTTGCTTTACTACAGTGCACTAGAGACCCACAAAGTTAGAAGCTGGTTCAAAGAAGCCTTAGTAGGTCACAATTTAATCCATGTCTACATCTTTTGCATACACATAGAGTAACAGCCCAAAGATGTTCCCTGTAACAGATTCTTATCAAAGTTCTGTATTTTGTACTGAAGAATTCCTGAGAGAGAGAAAATTGCCCAAGAAAGGAATGCTTTATCAGGTTCCCCTTTTTCAGTACACACAACCTACACAGGACTTCCAAACAAGCCTTGATTAATGCAGCACATCCCACTTCCTTCTTAAGGATGCAAAAAAAATAAGAGGCTTATTTTTATTTTTAGTCAGTGACTCATTGTTACCTTGCATCTATTTAGAAATATAGGGAAAGAGAAACAACTGCTCAGATGTCTTTCTCAGGATTAAAAAAAAAACAACAAAAAACAAACTGAATTGTCATACCAATTTGTACTTCTTACTCCTATTTAGTTTTGCTGAAGTGGATCCTCAACTACATCTCAAATACTCTGAGAGCATTTATGCCCCTTTTTTTTTTTTTTTTTTTTTTCCCCTTTTGATTTGACTTGTTAATTCCTCAGGAAATAACCCAAATTCTAGAGCAATGCACTGCAGCTCCTTTACCACGCTGTATTTGTCGACTGGGACCTGGGCTGCCTCTCCCCTGCCCTAGGCCTTGATATGCTGGAGGCAAGGCTCCAACTTCTGCAATATCTCGGTAAATCCATGCTGGGGAAAACGATACAGTCAGAGGGCAGAAGTGGACTCCTAAAACTCTTCCATGGATAAAGCAAAACAGCAGGCATTCCTCTCCTGCAAGAAAGTGTCATTGTTCGGTTAAATTAGCACCATCTGCTCTGTCTTCACTGCAATTTTCCTTACAAGCTCTGGCCTTGTTGCAGAACCAGTGTGAATGCAAAGGCAAGAAGGGTAGGGGCAAACAGTCACTGGGTTTTTCAGCACCGTGTTGACTACTTCTCCTCTCAAACAGGCTGCTCATGCAGTTGAAGAAAACCTCAGCAAACCTCTTCATGAAAATTTACCACCTTGACCCTGGTGATAGACACTGGGATAATGGAACTCCCCAAGCAGCAGTTATGACCCTTCTGAAGATGAAAACTGTGAAGGAAAAAGAAGACCTAGGCCTCAGAGTGCCCCTGCAAGCTGTCTGAAACTTTGGGATACTTTGTAATGAACCTATGCTCTGAATGGTAAGTCTCCATCTTCACCGTTATCAAAACAACAGCCCTCACTAGCACCCTGATATTTTTTAGTGTCTGTTTAAATTATACCTGCATTTGAGCCCTCTAGGGCAGGGTTTCAGATGACTTTCAGTGCTTATCTGCTACTTGGAACAAATAGAAAGAATCAGACTAAGAGATGTAAATGATCATAAAAGTCAGTTTGGCTCAAAGTACCTTTCTGGCTTCATACTGTGAACTTCACTATTCTGTTCCTGCTGTGTGGTACATACATACTGCAAAGACACTACTGTTTTTGTTCACAAGCAGTTAAAAGGCTGTTAGGCTTTTGCTCCAGGAGTTTATCTATCAGGAATTATTAAATATAAAACTACCTCTGGCTCAAGAAATTTGTGCTGTACATCTCAGGGCTGTGGGAAAGCACACATGGGAATTATCACGCACTTGCCTTATTCTTACATGCAGTCCTGGGCTTCATCCACAGACCTTTGGTCTGATGCAGTCCAGCAGGGCCCAAGCCTTTTTTCCCCCGTTTGTCACGGACTCTTTGGTAGCATTCGGGTGACCTAACTTTACACATGTGAACTGCAGGGCTGCAGTGCCTGTGTGACCACTGGTAGGCTCTTCCACAAGGCAGTGCTCTTACCCTCAGCCACCTCCATGAAACAATCCTAAGGACTGCACCCTGCACAGGTCTCACTGAGTGTAAAGGAGGGATGAAATAACTCTGCTGAAGGTAGGTATCTGCCTTGTAGGTGTCTAATGTCACGCTGCGTGAATCCTGTGCATCATGTAATCATCTCTTTGTTTCTCAATGATATGAGTAGCTAATCCCTACTGTGATGCTTGCATCAATTTAATTTGAGAATAACTGAGATTGCAAATTAAAGGATATAAAGAAATGGACACAGTGCAAGATCTCAAGGCTCAAATACACTAACAGCCTCCATTGCTTCATTAGGCATGTGGAACAGCACTTCTGTAATTATGGGATGTCCCTGAGACTACAGCTGTGAAATCCAGCCTCTGATGAATTTCCCCACTTGAAGAGTAGAAAGAGAGCATTATCAAAACAGGTGGTTTGTCGGTGGCAAGCCTCAAGACCCAGGCTCAGCTGATGCACAGCAAGGCAGCTGGCTGTGCCTCCCTGCCTGGCAGTGCACTGGGGCATGTTTCCTTAGCTCCCTTCTTTTGTTTGCTAAACCTCAGCTACAACCTCTATTAATACAAATATGAAAAGATTTTTAAATATCCCACATCAGAGCATGCCAGACATTTCATAATCACCCCAGAAATGCTGCATCAGTACCAGCTCTATATTTAGTGATGACTACAGGAACTGGGTTGGAATAATTCATTTCTCCTCTCTCCAACCTACATTGTTCGCATCCATCCGTCAGCTCGAAGCTCCTAAGGTGTGGATCATTAAATCTCGGTGCCGATGCCTCTGTGGGAATGAGGATTACATACTTTGAGTGCTATGTGTGCCTTTGAACATTATTTAATTTGTCCACTGTCAGGGAAAAGAAAGAAGTTAAACAGTCCACAAATCTGCTTTGCTACAGCAGTTTCCTCGTTTCCTGTACAACCACAAAGCAAGCCCTACCATGTCTCCTGATTCAGAGCCCCAGACAAACCTGAGGTACAAAACCACAGGTTGATTTTGTTTTAGGTTAGGTCAAGGAAATAAACAGGTCATTTTGCAAGCAGCAGAACCAGGTCCATATTCCTTCCTTTCCAGACCGCTCAGCTCTGCTTTATTCCCACTGCGTACAGAAAAGCCAGAGCTTCTCATTTTGTAACACAGCAATATAAGAGCCCAGCTTGGCAGGAATGGGCATGCTCTGGTGCACTGTAACCTCAGCCCCTGGGGCTGACTGGGATGCCCTGTGCCTGCAGAGCTGAGCATCAGCAGAGGCAAAATAGAAAAACACCCGTGGAGACGGATAAGGAGGGCAATGTGGTAGCAAGGCTGGTGCAAGGGCCTCCGTTCCCATGGACGGGGACACGGCCACACGATGGCAGCCTTTCTGCAGAAATGCTCCAGCACACACCAGCCGCAGGCAGGGAGCAGCCAGCGCCACCACCCACTGCAGAAGGGGCTCGGCAGGGCTGCGGGGCTGGTGCCTTCATCCCCAGGCTTCTGACCACACAAGATGCTGGAATGTGGATGTTAGAATGTTGATCACTACTGCAGAGGAAAAAAATAAAATCCTAAAAATCCTTTCTGAGGAGTCATAAAGGAACTTGGAACACTTGTTCTTTGCCAAATTGGGAGCTGTGTTTGCAAGAGCAGCCACAGCCACCGTCTGAGCTGCACAAAACATCACTGGTCACGCCTGTGTGCCTGTGACACGTAAGCAGCACTCACCGTGACGCAACTGTGTTGGTGGCTCAAAAGCTGCTCCATGCAGGTGTAGATCAGCTGCAGCCAAGTATGATGCTCATTCATTTCAAGGTCTGCAAGCATTCACCTTGTCAGCAAAGGTGCAGGACAGCTGCTTCACATCTCCACAGTACCTGGCCAAAATAATAAAAACTGTGACTCAAGAATCTACTCAATAGCCTGTAATTAGCAATATTGTCATTGATAATAATGAGGAACAAAGAACAGGAAACAAACAGTTTTCCCAAAGATTGTCAATATATAATATGCACAGATTTCATCTTATGCTTCTTCAGCCTCTATCACCACTGTCTTAGTGGTGATTAGAAATTGGAGATTTTTTTAAATGTAAATAATGAAGTCTTACTATACAGAAATAACTGGAGCATGCTGATCTGCTCTCAGCAACACACTATATTAGAAAGCTTATAATGAATTTGAAGAAAATGTAAATTTTGACTAGACATAACAGTTTAGGGAAATGGAATGAGAAAAAAAAGTCACAGATCAGCATAGTGTTCTGCTTGGTTCTCAGTGTGACTGGGATGCTAAAGGAACTGTATCAAGAAATTCCTGCTTCTAGATCAAAGTTAAATAAAATTAGGCTTAACCCTTAAATTCCAGCAGGCTTCAACAATACTTTTACTGCTTTTGTTTGAAATGTTAGTATCATGAATTAGTGATCATGGTAAATAGTTTTATAGAAGAGTACAGAATGAGAAAAATCTCAGAAAGTATCAGTGAGGTAGAATGTGATCCACTCTCCCATAAGATTCTGCAAAAACATTCCTGGCTGAACTTCAGACCTCCTAGCAGCCCAGCCAAAGGAAGACAGTTGCTTTCTCATATTTCCAGCATAAGAGCATCTTTTTGTCTCAGTGATGGTCTGGGGGATCAGAGGAGTGGCTTGCACTTGTTGCTTTTCCCTCTGCCTCTCAAAAGTGTTCACAGCCCAAAAATAGAAATGTAAATCAGCAGTATGCTGCAAAATACAGCTGACACTGGAACAGTTCTCCCTCAGTTACTAGTATTTTTCAGTCCCACAGCAGTTGTTTAAGCAGACTTTATCTGAAGAAAGTAAGCAGCAACTAAATAAACAGGAGAGGTTAATTTGGTCTACCCTGAGTTTTATCAAAAGGATTGTTTAAGAAGTGTTATGGGAAGATTTTAATCCGTCAAAAATGTGATGACTAAAGAAGTAATTACTACTCTGAATATGTACCATCACTGGGCCGCTCCTGCACTCACTTAAGAGAATATTTCTACATTTGCCTTGCAGCCTGGCCGCATGACAGATCTGCGTGCACGCTGTACCCAATTAGTGTCAAGTATAAGAGCTCCTCAGCATGTGCCTCCTATCCGTGAGCCTCCCCTGGGAGCAATTTCCCCAGCTTACCAAGAGCAAATCTCATTTTCCCCTAACTCTCTCAGAGGATATTTCCCAAATAAGGGCAAAATAAACACGAGCAACACATGATAAAGAATTGGTTAGATAACACCCTCTTAGTGCTTTGAAGATGCAGAGTATCATCTTCTTTAAGTGCTAAACACTAGGTGAGACAAGGCACTTGAGTAGAGCAGATGGCTGTGGAAGACTGATGATGCAACATGTCTCTATCTCAGCACTCTCTGGGGA
Organism: Alectura lathami; assembly: GCA_013399715.1. Lineage (NCBI taxonomy): Eukaryota > Metazoa > Chordata > Aves > Galliformes > Megapodiidae > Alectura > Alectura lathami. The sequence continues at coordinate 271,707 of VXAV01000323.1, forward strand.
AAAGGGATTTTCTTCTGTTTAGAAGATCTGGTCCCAGGGCCTCTCCAGGTGTTTAATCCTGCTCCTACTCACACCGACAGAAAGATTGTCATTGGCATGGCTGAAAGCAGGTTTAGATCCTGAACACTAGCATGAAGTAGCAGTATTTGGCATGTATTGCTCAAGTTGAAGTTAAGTCCCAGATCACTGCCCTCGGGATGGACTCCTGACACAAACAGAGATGAGCACACTTCCTGCAGGTGCTCAGAGCCTGGCCTGTGCGGGAGGCATGAGTCAGGGCAGGGCAGCAGTGCTGCGCCCACCCGGGAACATGTTACTCGCACCAAATGCTGTCACCAGTCCCTTACTGGAAGCCATGCCTCTTACAGCGCGAGCCGGCAGGTGATTGCTTTCCTTGCGTGTGTGGGAGGAGTATTTCATAGTTTTTTAGATGACACCAATAACGTTGTTAATCACTTGCATACAGATTTGCGATCACATACTAAACGTAGTAAGTAATCAAACTTGGTTATAAAAAAATCCTTAGAGCAGATTATGATACAGCTAAACACACACAAGAATACCTTGTTTCAGAATCACTTGCAATCAGTTTTTTCCCTTTAAGTTGAAGTTACAAGTTCGCCAAGTTTCCTAATACATCACATATATGATGTGAACACAGCTACTTGCAACACTTCGGCATGCGTGTCGGAAAGCCTAAGCGCTAAGAGGTGTTTTGCTTAAATACATTAAACTGAGTCTGGAAACACCACTTGGCCTTGATTTTCTCTCGCTAATTGTACTGATCTTATAAGAAGTATGCTTAACATGAAATTTATGACAAGTACAAAGGATCTGTAAGTTTTAATTTTAGAATAATTTCTGAACGGTTTAACCTTTCTCTCACATTTTATTTCTAACAAGGAGTTGAGCCTTATCCTGACCAAACAGGATTGCTCCCTAGAGACTGTGACACAGATAAGGGCCACGTCTGAACTGTCCTACCTGAGGTCACTTATGAATAACCAGCACATCCTATTTCCTCAAGTATATGTACTACAGGTAAACTGAGGCCTGACTAGTTTGTCATGAATATCTGAAAGCGCAGCCAGTGACTATGTTAGGAACCCTACACGCGTTTCCAAAGGCAGCTAGGGCTGCACATAAGTACTTGGCTCAGACTCCCCCAAGCGTCAGTCTCTAGCTTTCCTCTCCCTTCAGCATCACAGGCTTTGTAATCCAAAGCAATAAAAAATAATGCCTCAACATTTTTCTGTGTTCCAGTCTCTCCAGAAGCATGAATACCAGAGGATACATAACCTGCTCTGCACACCTCTCATTTGGCACCAGTAGCATCAGGGCAAAACTGTTAGCTTAATTTGACAAATGGGTTAACACAACCACACCTTGTATTATCGGTAAACACACCACCTTACTGGAACGTCCCTCGTAGTCACCTGTTACACCAGCAACTGCTCTTTACTCAATGCACGTATATTTCCAAGTTACCAAAAATAATGCTTTGACAAATGCAATGCCTTCTGAGAGAAACAAGATTACACCAGGACTGTAACAAGAATCCTACTGAAATGAAATCAAACTCAGAAAAAATCTTCAGTCCAGAAACTGAAATCATAGGTTATGTCTGCACAGATGTAGAAATAGCTCAGGAGACCATGGGATCTGGAGTGCTTCACTAGGTGAGAATGATAAGGTGTGATTAATCAGTTAATTATTTACCTGGGGACAGCTGTAGTGGAAAACATCAAGGTGAAAACGTTTGTTTGAGGAGCTCTCCCCTCCTTCCCACTGTCCTGTTGCCTTTTGCTGAAAGCTGGCTGGGTCAGAAACCATCTTCTGCTAGAGAAGGCACAGCTCCTGTAAACAGAAAAAACTCTTGGATGTCTGAAGTTCAATGTTGCACTAAAGGTGTTATTTGCATCAGAGGTGAACAAGCAAGGTTCTGAGGAGAGCACCAATTAGGTGTACTGCAGGTGTAGAACAAGAAAAGCAAAGCAGGGGATTATTCTAAAAGAGATGGGGCAGACTACAAATAAACAGTTTGTATCTATTCCTTCTGCCAAAATACAGAGCATTAAACCCATCATCAACATAAATTGGTACTGTGAGTGGCTGGGACTGGGTAACAGCCTATGCAGAGCAAGAGAGCCCCAGCTCACAGGTACTGCACAGCCAGTCAGCAAGCAGTGGCTAGCGTGGGGGAAACTGCCCGTGGACAGCTCCTGGAAATGAGTGACCTTTGTCTTTCAGGTCTGTCCCTCCTGATCTCCAATGCTTGGTATCATCAGAACTCAAGAGGTTACTGATAGCAAAACAAATGAGTGCAAAAGGGCAAAGAGAAACTCCCCTGCTTACCTCAGGCTCATCACAGACTGGAAGTCGAATCTGGCCTGGGCGGCTCCCTGTTCCTTTCTAAGAGCTAGCAGACAGTGCACAGTGAATGACTTTTAACCTTAAAGAAAACGGAGGACTTGCACCCACTCAAATTATATGCCTTGCTGGAAAAGCACACCTAATTTGTTAAAAATCTAACTTCCAGCTATGAAATCTAGAGAACTTTTTTGCCAGGCAAAGATTCAGGTGCAAATCTATTGCAGAGTGCATGAAGAGACCTGAGAGACCCATTTGTCATGGTGAAAATGAATGGCAGGCTGAGGAGGAAATACAAATACTTTATTTGCCTCAACAGATTTAGGTATTTGGATTCCTGTCAGATAAGCAGATAAGCTTGGTGAGGGTTACTGGGGAACTGATCGTGGCCAAGGGAGGGCGGGGAGTAAATGCCCTGAACAGCTCCTCACTGCCCCGACTGGCTTCTGGCGATCTAATCAGCACAGCTGCTCCTCATTCAGATCCCAAACACAGCAGGCTCCTTAGCAGAAGACTGCGCTGTTTTCAAGCTCATTACTTGGGCTGGGCAGTGTAAAGTCCTTTGCCCCAGAGGCCTCTTTGCCTCTTACTTATGCAGAAGCCCTCAGTGACTTAAGACACAGAGCAAAAAACAAAGGAAGGTTCTAGATGCAGCTCAGGCTGCTTGTGTTGGTGAGCAGGTCCAGAGGTGGCTCTGGCTGTTTCTGGTTGCTTGAGGCTGGGGTGACAGAGGGCACGTTTCTCCTGCCTGCCAGCATCCCAGCGCCTGCCTCAGGGGCAATGGCAGGGCCCGTTCTGGGTCCCAGAAGACTGGACCTGACCACCATGCTGGTAATGTCCTGTTCCTCAGGTGAGCTTCGTACGAAAGCCACCCAGCTCCTTGCTCCCTTCAAGAGCATTTTCGCCTCGCGCTTCCTTCATCAAGCCCCAGGGAAGCTCTGGGCAGGAAGGCAACACAGCTTTTTGTCCGCACAACTAGCGTGGCACCCAACTTGGCCTTATAGGATCCAGGACCTTTCCCCTCAGAGAGGGATCCCCACCGCCACAGCCTCTCCATCACATCCCTTCTGGAATGGGAGGACAGCAGTGCTGCCTGGGCCTCCGGTTTGAGCGGGAGCGGCGGGGAAGCGTGGCTGAGGGCTCCGGCTGGGCAGGGCTGCTGAGGCCCCCCGGTAGCTGAGAGGAGCCAGGAGGCCGCAGCACCTCTGCTCCCCGCAGCTCCCTCCCGCCAGCCCTGCCGCATGCCAGCGGCC
>VXAV01000323.1:280060-311565 GCA_013399715.1 Alectura lathami
TTTTTTTTCCTGAGGTATCGTTCTACAGATACTTTCATACTTCTCTGATACATTTTTGGGAGAGAGCACATACAGCCTGATTCTCTGATACGTTTAAAAAATGCCTAAATCACACTAAATGGTATAAAAGGGCACTTATATAAATGGGATTTGAGTCCCTAATTTTCACTTCTTTGTCTTCCACGTTCGAAAAAAAACTTTCCAGCAGAGCTGGCTCTGTATATATTCCTCAGGACCCGTTCAGCTCCCTTTTTCCTAGGTAAGCCCATTGCAAGAGACGTTTTGCTGTCCATTTCAGGCCCTCTACCTGCATTTCTCCAGTTCTTTGAATAGTTAGCTATTGAACACCACAGTTCTTTCCCACCTGACGCACTGCTTTGAGTTGCTGAATGGAGTTTGTGTTCTCTTGCCACCTTTGGTGTCACCCTGTGTTTCCCCTTGCGTAGCAGGAGCAGTGGATTACGTTTCTCACAGGTGGAGTGCGACACACTCCCTCCTACAGCAGGATCTGTTCAGACATGCTGTGTTTTACTGGAAGGACTCTCTGTTATTTGCTCTCCTTTCAGCTCCTCAGCAGATGCACTGTCCTGCCTGGGGGTTGTGCAGCCTGCCTGAAAGCCATAGGGACGAAAGGTGGCACGGCAGTGGCAGTTCTTTACCTCCTGCTGAAGAACATCAACCCATCCACGTATCGGCAGCTGCCCAGTTCCAAGGGAAAAGGTGAGTCCTACCTGGCATCCCTTTTTGGTAAATTTACCCTAGTGTCCGTGAGGCTTGACAGCGGTTGGAAAAGTCTGGTATGTGCTTTCGAGTGAACAACTGAAATGTCTAGAAATACTGCTTAGAGAACTCAGGGAGCCGGAGGTGGATGGTGTTTTGTTTTAGGTTGAGTTAGCTTCTTCAGAGGAAAAAGACCCTTGTTTGTTAAGGGGGAGAGGGTGATGCCTAGGAACTTCTGTGACTTCTAGTGGCCCCCAGTTTTTCCTAACTGCATTAATGACAGCCAGGACACTTTTTTTGCGTTTTTCTGCTATGATAAAACATGTTCCTGGAGGGGGTAGGTGCCCCACAGCCTGGAGAGCAGCCCTGTCTTGGGCATCAGCCAGAGCACGAGTGCTCGTCACGGCAGGGACCCCCCCTCCCATGCTCCTCCAGGGGGCTGCACCAACAGCCAGGGGGGAGTTGTGCCTCTGTGTATGTCCGAATATCACGAGAGCCAGGAGCACTTCCCTGCCAGCCCGGCACCCAGCAGCCTTCCAACTTTCCGGCCCCGCTGACTGTGGCAGTTCTGCCTTGAGGCCACCAGAGGGCGCTGGCGCTGCGGAACCAGCGCGGGGAGCGCGGCAGCGAGCAGAGCGGCGGCGGAGGAGCGGCCCGAGCCGGGGGAGCAGCGGTGCCCCAGCTACAGCACCTCTCCGCTGCTGCTGCTGCTGCTGCTGCAGGCAGTGGGCACTTTCACGGGGTTGTGGGTAAATGAAAGGCTGCGCTGTGAGAGCTGGGCACCTACCGCAGCCAGCTGAGGACGCCTAAGCAGTGCTGTGATGCTTTCATTTGCAATGCTCTGTGCTGCTGCTCCAGTACAAAAAGCACAGCTGAAATTGGTCGGAGCTCCTGCCAGACATCCTCTCAATACAGCATCACGAAGCACTGTTAATCCATCACCTTCAAAGCAGAAAATGTAAATAATTGCTCAAAGATCGTTTTTGTCTCTATGTCACACAGATGAAAAATTAAAAGTCCTGAAGAGATTGGAAAGGAATGCGATGCTTTCACAAGAGGATAAAAAGGCTGAAAGCTCAGCCCAGGAATCCACAGGTGAAGACACACAAGGTAAAAAGGATTCATTTTATTTTTCCCTGACACATCATTTACTCTGATTACACCTTCAAAGGAGATCCAGACAAGAGGCTTGCAGCAATTCAGTAGGCAATCTGTACAACTCTGAGAAAACCAAGGAACTGTGCAAAATACGACACAGAAAATAATCACCATCTCTAGGTTTATTGTTGGCAGAAGTGGGGCTGCCTCCTGCTGCTGTGGAAGTTGGAGGTCTCAGAAGTGTTTAAAGCTGCTGCAAGATTCCTTTCCAAATATGAGACCATAATTTTTATGACCTTAATGAGGAGCAAAAAACTATGCTGCTGTTGTTTCGGATACATCAGGTACATTTTTCCTTAATGTAATCACTTTCTCTATCCAGACAGTGATGAGGAAGATTCAGGAAGACAAAAGACTGAACGACAACTGCTTAGAGGTGGGATAAAGTGGAAAAAAAAAAAAAAAAAAGTATTATTTTTTTTTTTCCCTTAGAAAACCAATATAAAACAGAAAATGAATAATTTCAGGCATTCTTTGGTTTGAGTTCCAGACAAAAGGACATTAAGACTCTGTAGGCAGCATTAGATGTAGGATAGCAACCTGTCAGAATGTGGCTGCAGGGAAGACAGTTTTACGAGATGAAGCCAATTCCACCACTTAGCCATGCCGTGTGGTTGGAGTCGAACCATGAGAACAATTAAAATCCGCCATTGTGGGAGAACTCCCACTGCCTGTGTCTGCACAGGCAGTTGCCCTTGCAATGCAGCAAAAGAGTTTTGAGAGCATCTGTCGCAGCCACTGCTTGCAGGGTTTGCTGTCCACCCTCAGCACGGACTGGGGATCATCAGTAAGGAGCGCACCTTGGAACTTGCTCCTGAGGCTTTTCCTTTCTTTCCAAGGGAAAAACTGGAAATGAAGTACAGCACAGATAAAAGGCGCTGTGTCAACACAGCTTGTGGTGTGGAATCATGGGTGTGAAAACAGAGGGCTTTAATCACTGAGTTTATATCTTAAATTGATCTCACCCCAGATGTAAGAGCAGCTCATTTAAGCTGACTGTAGGGTCTAATTTGTCTCACAAGAATCTGATTCTGGCTGACTCCAGCTACGGTTTGAAAGGAAATGGGAGGGGGTTCATCCTCCATTCATATTTCCTTGAGATCTGCATGACCCACAACAGAGCTGCAGAGGAGCGGGAGTCGCTACCTGCCTTCCCCTGTTTGCACCACCACACTTATTTCAGTGCAGTTGGAGGGGTTAGGGCTGGCAGCAAGACATGCAATATTCGCTGTAGATATTAATCTACCCCATCCTTACATAATGTTTTAGGTACAGCAGCAGAGGTTGTTCCCTACGGAGATTCAGGTAGGTGTTCCCAGATAATGAGCTCATCAAAACTCTGTAACTGCAGTTTTCTTTTTTACTTTCTTACTATATTAAAAATAACCTCCTGGCTGTAAATCCGTTGGGATCCTGATAGCCTGCTGTTGGCCCTGGGCCCATTTTGTTGTGAGCTTGTTGCTGTTGAGCAATTGTTCAGCCTCTCTCAAGGCAGCTGGGCAGTCTTCGGTGTTCCCAGCAGCCCTATCTCCTGCTGAACAGGAGTGCAAGACTGTCCTTCTGAGAGGACGGACACCTGTTCAACCATTTCTCTCCTCTGAAGTGGGGAAGAACCGCTGTAACTTGCACTGTTTCACCTAAGGAAAGAGCTGGAAAGAAAGTGTAAATTGCTGCACAATCCTTAGGGGAGATTTTTGTTACCTGTCACTGGGGAGCTGCATGAAACACCAGGGTAGGGAGCGCTGCAATGCGGTTCTCTCTCCATGCTGTGAGGCGCAGGAAGGGTTACAGTGCTTCTCCAGCTGGCACTTGGCCCTGGTGTGTCACCTCTCTCCGTGGCCTTTGTTGCTTCGGTTCTAGGTTCGTTCTGTACGCTAGGCCAAGCCACTGAAAATGTTTTGCTAGGACAGGACACCGTCTGCTGCACGGGGGAGGCTCAGGTGCTTTGCAGACACAGCTCTTGTTTCTGGCTCAGCCTGATTCCAGCTTCAGATCTAGCAAGAGGCCTGGAGAGGCCATCAGCCTTCTACTGCCCAGCTTTTTCAAAGTCAAATAGGTCTTTTTATTGTTGTCTTTTCTTGGGGGTCTTTCTAATGTCATTAATTTCCTGGCACTTTCTAGTGCTGTTTTATCTATATTGCCTCACAAAATAGAATGCTCACCCTGTCTGCTAGTGCTGCTGGTGGTGTGAGGTGGTATGTGAGTGTTTTTACCATCAGAAATAATAAAATTATGTTGCTTTTCAGAAATTACCGGAAGAAAAGATTCAACTGCAGATGGTAAATACAAACAAGCAAACAAGTTTGTCCTGTGAATGCTGTCTGCCATTATTCGGGTTTACCTGGTGATGATAGCTATAAAGAGGATCACGTGAGTCAGACTAGCGCCCTGCTATGTTAACACCGAAAGTCAGATTACTGAGTTTGTCCCCAAACTGGAACTTCATCAATGCAGAATGCTCAAAGAATCAAAAATTAAAATGAGTCTGGGAACACGTGACCCACGACAGAAATTTTCTGCAAAGCTGTGTTTCCACCTGGTTCAAACGGACAAGAGCAGAAGTTTCAGTTTCAGGTTTTTTTTTTCAGTACTTTCCTGTTACATCTTTAGATAAAATGAAGTTTACTGCCTGGCAGTGGTTGCCTGGATGCTCAGCCCCCTGTAAGTCAAATCAGCATCTAAAACTTGTGATGAATCAACTCCCAGTGGCTTGTGTGCCGCAGACTGCCTAGAGGTCTTCTCAGACAGTCAACAACAACAACAACAACAAACCCTTCTGCTTTAAACGTATCCTTAGAAATCTGGCAAAATATTCAGCTCTTTCTGACTTACAGTGAGAAAACTGTAGAAGACAGAATTTGGTAATTCTGCTCACAGCTACAGCAAGGCACAAAGCCTTATATTTAACCCTGTGAAAATATCTAGCTACTTCTTACGCTCTTCTTCCTGTGTGTCAGTGTAATTGGGGCCTGTAAGAATAATTGTCAGCTACTACAGCTCCCAGTTTGGGAGATGCCAAACTGCTTCAACATTAGACGTCAGTGCATGGACTGGCAGCACGCACACACCCAGAATAATGCGGGTTGTTACGTCACTGTAGCTGTGCCACCACAAATCCAACTGGAGCTCCCTTGGGCTGCCGCTTTACTCCTCCACCGCAGTTCGGAGCCTATTGGTTGCCCCAGACTCAACAGAAAAGCCCCAGGGCAATTTGGTAATGTCAATTCCACCATTCAGCGATGCTGTTTTTACAGCTGCTACAGACTATTTGGAAACTAGTTTGGGGGGCAATTTCTAAATTGCTCCTTTGATCTTCCTGAAAAGTTTGCAGCTCTTTCCTCTGAACAAACATTTTTTTAAACTATATTCTGCTCTTAGAATCAAATTCAGACACAGAGGGAAAGAAGCTTAAACTCCTTAATTTCAGAGTCACATGGCAATACAGGACTTCTCTCTTTTCTTTTTCAGCACATAAGATCAAGAACACTCTCCCTCATTGGTGGGCAGTGCGGTGGATGGGCATACGGAAAGACGGTAATCTTAATTTTATTTTTTTAATTCCACTGATGTCAGTCCCATTGAACCTTAGGCCAAGAATAAGATGATCTCTGGCTCAAAAAGCTTTTTCCCAATTTTATTGAAGTTCATCAAGTTTTCTTGAGTAAGGCCATCAAGGCTCTCACACGACAAGCTGTGTGTTTTGCTGTTGTCTGGTGTACGAGGCATCTCTCACCGAGGTGCATTTTACTCGCACTACGCATGCTGTAACAACAATGTGTGTTCCTAAGGGAGCCATGCCTGCAGCTGTGACCTGATTTCCCCTCTCTGTTTCAGATGAATTCTTTCATTTTGTTATTCTTTGCTTTGCAATTGGAGCTTTGCTAATCTGCTACTACTACTACAAAGGTAAGGCAAGACTTCAAAAGAAGGATAGATTGCTGAACTTCAGAAAACGAACAAAGCCAAACCTCTGTTTTGTTGTCTTAGATTGGACGATTTCTCTTGGAATTGGTTTAATCACCTTTGCTTCCCTGGAAACCACCGGGATATACTTTGGTCTAGGTGAGTGCCCACAGCAGCCCACAGTCTGTGCCAGCAGTGGGGGTGCAGGTGCACGCAGCAGCTGAGGACAGCTAGCGCTGAGGTCCGTGAGCCCCCACCGCGCTGTCCTGCGACGCCTCATTCCCAGTCACACAGTGGGGCTGAAACAAACGCGCCTCTGTGACACTTGGTGCAGATGTGGACTCGTTTTTCATTCTCGATGATCACAAGACCCTGAGTCACCCCTTTCTGCAGCAATGGCTGAATGCTCTGTTGCCGTGACAACGTGTGATTTTAGCAGCAAGGCAGTCTTCGCAGATCTGTTCTCTGAGGGGCCCTGCCCTCCAGCTGCCATTCATTCCCCTGGGACTGGGGCTGCTGAACACCCCCAGGACCAGATCTCAGCAGAACCTGGATGACGGCAGCTCCTAGGAATTTAATATATATGTAGAGAAATTCTTGGCAATCCCTAGGGATCTCTGAAGAAATGTGCATCTAGCAGCAAGCTCTCGTTTCCAGCCTGAGACCAGAAGTCTCCTTAAGCTCGTGTTACTGTGTTAGGTAGGTGATGGATGGTTCTGTGTGGAATCGCCCTTGTCACTACTCTGTTATCAGTGATTTCACAGAAGCACTGGTTTAAACAGCAATGTTAGATTCACTAATAGTGCAAGTGCCAGTGTCTGGCATTTGCTGTTTTTCTGTTGGTTTTGTGTGTGTGTGTTTTATGCTTCTATCTGGCTTATCTTGACAATCTTTTTTTTTCACCCACAATTAGTGTATCGACTTCGGAGCATTCTTGAGAGTTTTATTCCTCTGCTCGAGAAACTTAGGCCTACAGGTAACAGTGCTTTTCCAGGCTACTTCATTTTGGTTAACTCTTAAGACCAACTTCTCTAAATTACACCATCTTAATTAAAAAAAAATTTCACTATAGTTCACCACAGCTGCTGGGGGTTGGAAATTAATTATTCTTGACTCTTTCCATGTGGGAGAGCATTTTCATGGGGCATTGTATGGGGCATTATTTCCTGAAAGTGTCTGACTGAGAATTTTATAGCTCCATTTAAAATAGAGTGAGGGGATGGTTTTCAGGCTTGGGCTCATGGCTGTCTGTGTTCATGAGCACACAATATGGGGAACAGTGAAAAGGTGCATCGGGGCTAACAGTCAGTACACAACACTTACTTTGAACACAACAGTCCGACAGTCTTCTTTCTCTTCATCATGCAGATATGAGGAAAGCTGCCTAGGAGGAGTGCGTCAGAAGTCCCACAAAACTCTGCTGCTTGGATTTGTAGTACTGAAAGAACTCCTTTGAGGCAGTCATGGAATCGCAGTGGCTAATACAAAATACCGCAGTGTTAAACAACAGAAATATATTCAGTCTACCCAAAAATGAAGTTCAAAGTGAAGTTATGAGACAATCTAGATCCAGGTTTATACTGAATTCCATTGGAGATAAATACGTCCTCCTTCCCTCTCACATTTAACCATGTTTGGCCACAGTGTATTGAAACCAACAAAGAGACACTACCGTCCTCAGCTGGTTCTGGACATTTCGGTAGTAATCTTGGCACCTGCAAAGCCACCTCTTCACCCCTTGTGATGCTGCAAACCAGGCAAACACCAACTGCCTGCTTGCACAGTTGAGCCCCAACAGTGCAAGAGCGCTGAAGTAGCTCCATTTGCTGTGGCAGAAGTCAGTACAGCGAGCATACAATGATTTCACCCAGCGAAAGCTGGGTGGGATTTTACATGCAGTGACGTAGTGGTGCCTTACTGGGACTTGGAACAGCAGCAGGTCGCATCTCTTTGAGGAGGACAGAAATAAAATGCTCGGTTGGACCCATCCCGCAACTTTTTTTCCTTCTGGTAAAGCACAGTTTTGCTGTCCCTGCTAGCTTATAGGGACATGTTTTACATTATGCATCATACACTATTTTAATCAATTATATATAAAATTACGTATGTAGGGCTAATGCAAACAAACAAACAAAAAAAAAACAGGATACCTTCAGATTTTTAGTGAAAACAGACAGTTTTCATAACCATGGGAGGAAGGCATCAAGTCAGACAGAACCATAAAACATGGAATTCCAAGAAAATGTAGATTTTAGTAAAAGCTGTGAGCCCAAGCAACCCCGTTTTACTTCAGTGAAACAATTTCAAGCTTACTTTTTAGGAGTTACACTTAATTTTAAGCACCAGTATTTATCATTCTTGTGCACTGCAGTTCCATTTGCACACTTAGAAACACCAACAGTCACATGCAGGCCTGTACCAGTGCAGCCCAGCAGTTCCCTGACATGTCAGGGGTTAAATTAAGCCATACGGATCAATACAAGGTAGTTTGTAATATTTATATTCTCATTTACGTATCTTTGTAGGAATATCTTCTCACACCAAAGTACTGTTGTTTTTAGCCTGCAAATAAAGTCTTGCTGAGACCAGTGTAGGACTGTTGATGTACGACAGCTTTCGAGTGAACTGAAAACTATGCACACTGTCAACCCACTCTCATGGTCTTTTTTTTTTTTCTTTTTTAAAGTCTCTTGTGCTGTGGCATAGTCAGGATGAGAAATATATCTTAGTGCTAAACATGATTTCAGAGTTTCAAATTTGGTACTCTGAGGTCAAGAGAATGAAAATAAGAGTAAAAGAAAAGCGGAAAAACAGTGGAACTGGCGGCAGATGAACAGCTGCACCCACCACAGAGCAGACCATGAGAAGAGTCAGTTCAACGGAAAAAGCAACTCACCTGTTCAGTCGCATCCTCTTGGGTACCTAGGAATTTCCTGGTGTTCCTTCAGATCCTTCTTCCTGCGTCCATCTCAGCATTTTAAACATTTCTTCCTCTTGCCCCAAGACAATGCTGTCATTCTGGTCTCATGTATCACCCTTGCTGCTACACTGCCAAGCACTCAAAAATACAAGTTGCTATGAAGAGCTTCAAACTCCTCTCAAGAGCTTGTGCTCACCTCAGCTACCTTTCTGAGCCTGCAGCCTGTCCGTCCTCCCTAGAGCTCTGCTGGGCCTCCACCTCCCTCTGTTGGCTCTTCAGACCAAGTACATCTCCCTCTGCTGTGCTCACATCATCCAGCGCTCAGGGTCCTTCCTTCTTCTGTTTTTAGTGGGTGTGGGGCAATGCAGAGAGGAGGAATCACAGAAGAGGCACCAGCCATTCTCCTGCAATACGTTCCTGCTTTTCAATATCCAGTAACATTCTGTCCAGAAGAGTTCTGGTGAGTTCTGGTGAGCTCTTCTGCCAGCAAGGGAAAAATTCTGTTTTCTGCCCAACTTCCTTCAAGACAGGATTTTAATCTTCAGTAGTAAATTCAAGAAAACATTAAAAAATGTGACTTGATTCACTCTAGGCTACTATGCCCACTACTCCACCACCCTGCTGAAGCACAGCCCACTCACAAGTTCAGTGAACACGCAGCCATTCCCACCCTAGAGCTTGCATCAGGAAAAGTTAACTGTAAAGCAAAACCACTGCTGCTACACAGCAGGAACACAGGGCTGCTGCTGACCAATGGTTAAATAACCTGGAGTTAGTGACTGAAAGCATTCAGTTGTTACCACACTACAAAATCTCCCAGGAAAACAAACAAAAAAAAACAAAACAGGTTTTTTTTTTTTTAAGCTGGTATTTTTATTGGAATTCTACACAAAGCACCTTTGCCTGCCTTAAACTTTACAGTACTTCTCTGAACACTGCTTTTCCGTAACACAGCACAAGATGCTTCAAACTACTCCGCATTTCTTGATTTGGACACCGCCACCTTAACAGCTTGCACAATGGCATCTTTATCGATGCCAAACATCTTCAGGAGCTCAGCTGACTTCCCGCTGCGGGGTACGTGAGACACGGCCAAGCGACTGACCGTGATACCAGGCTCACCCACTACTGCAGCGCACACCGCTTCCCCAATGCCACCTGTGAAAAAAGGTCGAACAGGACACAGATTTGTATGCTTCAACAGGCAACAGAGATTGCTTGTATCAAAACTGGGAAAATGAGAGACTCCAGGAGATCAAAGAGAGCACCTTCTCCTCCCCTAGTGCTGCAATTGCTCTCTTGAAGAGCAGACTGGTACTGAGGGATCGTCTAGAAAGGAGAAATGGGGCTAGCATACCTGTCAGAGTCAGGGAAGAAAGTTCAATACCCTGCCCTAACACGTATTTTCTTTTGTGCCCCATGTCAAGTAAATAAAATTTTAAATATGACCAGGTCTATGCAAGTTAAATCCCCAGGCTGCACTCTTGTGAGAGAGATCTGTCACAATACGTATCCAAGTCCCTCGCTTATGAAATGAAAACTGTTCCATATTTTAAAGACATTCTGAGGACAAACAGCATAACTACTTACAAATTGACGGTAAGAAACATATCTCTACAGGTATAGAGCTGTCAGGAAGCCCTCACCACTTCAGCACCAGCCAGCTGAGGGCCAGGTTTAAAAATACATTTAGACTGAGCATTTACAAATGCACTTCAGCTGCTGAAAATCTTAATTCCCACCAGGCTCAACAGCACAGACATGCTGCGTCTCTCTGCAGTGCCCGCACATGCCACCAGACAGCTCTCGGAGCTGTGCAGTGCTTTTACAAGCTCAGGGTTCAGCTCAGACCGAATCGCTGCCAGTCACAAGGACAACGGGTGCAACGGGAGCTGTGTGGCACCAGGGGATGCTGCAGGCAGGAGCACAAGGGAAGGAAACACAGGGCTGGTGTCAGCAGCGTGTGCTCTGAGACCTGGCAGAAGAGACAACTTGGTGCTGGTGTATCCAGGAACACACGAGGCTTTTCCTGGCTCGGGACGTGCTGTGGTTTAACCAGGGAAACACAGCCTCCAGCCAGAGGCACCTGTGCCTGGTAAGACCAGCCCAAAGTGGGCTTGTCATGCATGCACACCTGACATTTCTTGATTGCATCCCACATAGGACAGCATTCTCCTAATACCTACTACGATTGGTCAGTAAACATCTACAACACCTACTAATGCCTCAGTTCACAGCTGCCTCTTTTCTAATTTCTTTGCTCCCTCGGGAGGAGCAAGCCTGACACCCTCTTCACAACAGCTGTTCTTGCTCGCACATGGGCTCACCCTCACAGGACATGTTAGCACAGGCAAGCCCCTGAAAACCTGCACAAACAGGACATGTCAGAGAGCAAGTGGCAGCAGGATAGCCGAGCAGACGATCAACTCCTTAACTAAGGGCCTGCAGAATGCTGCCAGAGATCACCAGAAGTGGGAAAGATTTAATTTGCTTATGCAAATAAAACCCTGGTGCAGAAGCTGAGGAAATCTTACAGAGACTACCCTGGCTCTCCCAAGAAGCATTTTATCTGAAGACTTATTTGGGAATCATCTTAGAAATTCCTCCTTGCATGCACACTTGCATACACACACTTTTTATTCTCGGGTTAAGAACACCGCTGTACGCCAGCAACAGGTTCTAAACCGGACTGAAAGCGGGCTGTAATGAAGGAACAAAACAAACCCAGCATGGATGCGTAATGCTCTGGGGCTCTACACAGGCCCTGATCTGTTCTTTTACAGTTGTGGGGAAGCAAGCGAGAGGAATTTATCCCAGTGCGATTGCTGAAACTGCCAAAACTGCCTGATTTCAAGCGACCTCGAATCAATCTCTTGGACACAGGGAAAGCTCAAGAAACATGCACAGCAACAGTCCATTTTGCAATTTAACATGGCAAGATCAGCTGCTGTAAAGCCTCACTGAGAGCAAAGGAATCATAACCTTGTTTGCACCACGCATACAGAAGGGCACGCAAGACTAAGTATCCATAAATGCAATTCTGATTAACCCAGTACTTCAGGAAACTTCCAACCTCGTCACCTTCTAACAGCAGTGAAAGGGGCTAAAATCTGTCTTTTGTTGTAACTGAACCACAGCACCAGGCCTCTTACTTCTCTTTTACCAGAAGAGGCTGTGGGCCTGCTGTGTGCCCTGTGACCTCCTAGACCCAGCTTACCTTCATGGTAATGGTCCTCAACGGTGATGATTCTGCCTTTGGTTGCTCTTGCATTTTCAAGTATTGTCTTCTTATCCAGGGGCTTGATAGTGAAGGGATCAATCACACGGATGAAGATTTTTTCTGTGGAAATAGAACGAAGTTACTTGAAACTTGGCCTTGGAGAATGTGAGGCAGCCAAAAAGCACAGGCAGTCCCTGGGATTTTCTAGAGCTGTTATGAAAACTGCCCTAAGGGCTTGCTGAACACAGCATCCAACCAACCCTAATCTGTATGCGTGCTCTGGTGTGTATTCTCCCTTGATGCTCCTTCTGAGATGGTAACAGCCAGCCATTCCACAGATGACACTGAGACAGTGACTCAAGGTCGTTAGGAGTGCCTGTTGGCAATGCAGTAACTGGAGTGACCTTCCCACGGGTTATAGCAGAATCCAGCCACCACAAAATCCTTCTTCAGATTGTCATTTTTTTTTGCTCCAGACCTTTATTTTACCTTTAACTTTATTCTCAAGTCAAGCACAACTTCTTCCTGCTTCTTCGATCTGTAAGCATTCTGAATTCTCCACTGCAGGCTGCCCACCAAGCAAGGTATGCTTGTCTGAACTGCCTCAGCCCTGATCACGGTGCCCTTAAAACTGGCATCAAAACCAGCATTTGTCCTGCTACGACAGGCAGGCCCACATTACTTAGTACAGACACATACCAAATGGCAATTGTTTATGAAGAACAGCAAATTACATGAGGTTTGGTCTGATCTTGGGTAGCTGGACACTGAAACAACTCTTAATAATGCAAAGAAGTCTGAGGCCTGGTCAACTTCATGCTATGTAGCAACCAACCCAAGGAGCTACTTCAGCATCCAAGAATTTTAGCTCAGAGGAATACTCTACCACATTATGGTGACAATTCTGTGCCCAAAGGCTCTTTTGTGGCCACTGCATTTTAGGTATCAGGCATTGTCTCTGCAATAAGGGAGCTTCTCCATAGTTGGTTATTCACAGTTCAAGATCAGCAGTGCATTGCAAAGCATGAAGTGCAGAAAAATAACAACATTTCTAAACATACAGCTTTCAAGATGTCCTAAGCCTGGTGGTTCAAGGTCGTGACAGAATATCTGTTCACCTATACAACGCATGCAGTATTACCCCTAAGCCACAGGCAGCATTAATTGCATTACCTCTCACTATTTGTAATCTCTTCCTGGGTGTAGGCCACTGACTCACAGATGGATTTTGATGGTTTCTTTCTCTTCTTATTTCACTTAAGGATTTTTATTTTCTCTGTGAAATAATGTCAGTGTATTTGAGCACTATCATGGGATCATTACCTCCCACTCTAGCTGAAAGTTGATAGATTCATTCAAAAAGACGAGGTTAGCAGCGAACTATACCCACCCACAGGTGCTTCACATCAGCAGCGCTGTGTAAGAGCTGTACTGCGGCTCAGCTGCCAGGCTGTGCTTTGTCCACTGGCCCCAGCCTGTCTTCATTCTGTTGTGGCAGTACACTAGCTCAACCAGAAAATACACCAGGGGAAGATCGCTCCTGCTTCTTACATGCTTCCTCTAAGGTTTTGCCTACAGAGCACTTTGGGGCAGGACAGCAATTTCAGGCAGGCCTTTGATCCGACCAGGTTTGCAGCCTTCGCGGCTATTAACACTGCTGAGCTACCCGGGGTCTGCTGTTAGGCAAGATCGTCACACACGTAACACGTCGCACTGTATCAGCTAGCTGGTGACCAGCTGTCTGGAACATCTCAGTTAATGTTTACCAGTACAAAGAGTAAACTGGTTGACTGGTATTCAATGCTTTGCTTTGGTAAAAGATAAAAAAAATCTGATCACCTTTTCTCAGTTGCTCTGCTGCAGCCAGAGCCTCATGCAGAGTGACTCCTGCTCCTATCACAGTCACTTGGTCATCCTTACTCTTCAGAATTACCTGCAAGAAAATGTTTCCTTATAATTTTCAGAATAAATCTTATTGTTGTTTCTAACCTTTCTGGAGATTTCATTAGAAGATCAAGTCTTTGGCATTGGAATGATTTAGAGGGAAAATGTTTTTTGCAGGAAAAAATTGGAATTTTATTCTGATTTTCTGATTCCCTTGGCAATGCTTACCTTTGCCTGTCCAATATGGAAGTCCTCGTTGTTGTTGTAAATGACAGGATTTTCAGGACGACTAGTTCTTATGAAACAAATGCCCTGTTTCCAAAGAAAACACGAGTTATAAAAACAGAAAGGTACTGACATTTTAGTTTGGAAACTAGAAAAAGGTACTTTTGATGACAAAAAATGCAGCATAATTACTTTTTCTAATCGACAGGTTTTCACTCTTCAGTTACCTCACCACTTAGAACACGCCAGCAACCTACTGTTTTATTTGTAATCCAAAGATCTTAATTTCTTTTGTGTTCTCTTGTGGAAATGAAGATTCCTATTTGAGATAATTGGAATCTTAGAACTTTTCCATATGTGCAGAATTACTCTACCAGCTTTAAAGCAACCGAAATGTGCATCTGAAAGCAAGGAAATATGCTTTTCATCAGAGATGTCCTTCCAAAAGGAAGCAACAACCCACTACTTCATTGTAGTCTCTCCTTCTTACAACTTTACAGTCCTCTCCCTTTTTTCCACTCCCATCTTTTTTTCCACCGACCACTCAACACATCTGTTACAAACCCGACTTCCACACTGCTTCACCTACAAGTTGTACCAGGACAACCGAATTTTTTCAGATTATTTGCTCCTTGCTCGGTAAGTTCCTATGGAAGCCAAGAGAAGTACCCATCAGGGAGAAGATCTGACCCGGTGCTGCTAATGCTGTTTGGCTATTACTGTGACAAATCAGCAGAAAGTAAATAAGAAAAATCAGACACCTCGTTCAGCACTAGCTTGGATGGAACATCTGCTGCTTTGCATGCAAAGAAAACATCCCATCGCCATGCTGGAGCCTTCGAAGCAATTTATGTGGGTAGAGACATGCAAAAGACATGCCACCAGCACCAAGAAAGTACAATAGTATTCTCTGGCTCAAATACTGTGATGCAAACCTTAGTGTTGGCAGCTATTTCCACTGCTTTTTCAGTGGCTACAGCATCGCTGGGGTAAAAGACAGTGGCACTGGGAATAGCTCGGAACATGCACAGATCCTCCAGTCCCATCTGAGATGGCCCGTCCTCACCTAAAAAGAATTAAACCAAGGTTACAAAAAGTAAGTGCACGGTCTGACAATCACTCAACGTGAGGTTCAATGTAAACTAGAAAAATCAGGCACACACAGGACATGCAAGTCTACCTGCTCGAGAAAAGAATCATCTTCTCCTTAAACTTGGAACCATCTTAACAGTAAATAAAGACAGAAAGAGACTAAAAAGAAAGAGAATTGGGGTTATAAATAAAAAATGGAAAATAAAGTGCACCAGTAAAACAAGACAAAAGTCAGACAACCAAGAGAAGAAGGGTATAGATACAGAAAGGGGGTCACAATATATCTGTGTCTTCATATTTACAGGTGTTGAGGCTTTACAAGTCAAATTTGTAAGTGTCAGTGACTGTACTCTAGATTTCAGCTGCTAGAAATGTGACAGGAAAGTTGCATGTGTTCCATTAGAAATGGAGAGTCTGCTTGGTACGGCTACACTCAAATTCCTAGGCTAGCTTCAAGACTAAACGAAGGGTACGTAGATTTTAATACTACAGAATGTCTTTTAGAAGAGCAGTGGGTATCTGTGTTGCTCATTTAACTACTAAAACACCTTATGGCTTAAACTGCATTCAAGTGAATTGTTAGCCAGAACACGTATGGGCTGCCAGGAATTTCCTTAGTAAAGGAACAACCAGCACAGCCCTCCCAGCGACCTTATTTAAGGGTGCTTTGGGAATGGCACTACTCCAGAGTAACTGTGCAAAGAGCTCTGAGTCCAGCCACATCACAGCCTGCAAAGCAGAAGCAGGGCAGTAAGCCCTCCCACTTGCACCCACTACCTGTTCCTCAAGAAGGACGAGTTCACGAGGAAAGGGAATTTTCATCAGAGCAGCACAACTCTGAAGAATTTCAAACACGTTACAGAAATCAATCACTGAACTCTGCCACCATAAATTACTAGTAAAGTATGAGCCAGGGGAAAAAAAATTCTCATATTTCAGTTATGAAGAAAGATTCTCAATGTCAGTTTCTGAATCTGTAGGCGCTCTGAATGAGTGGGATTTTTCTTTCCTGAAATGCACCCAAACAATGCCTACATTGAGAAATTAACAGCTGCCTGAGTGAGAACCTTGCCCACAGTCAGGGGAGTGCTCTGCTCACACTTGTCTGTTGACTTCAGCTAACCTAGTGTCAACAACAACAGCATTTACCGCTCATACCAGTAATTTACAAACTAGCACTAAGCTGAGGTCTGCCCCAAGCGTATCTTTACAAAAATGCCGATTTAACGGGTTTTAGAGTAATGCAGCTAAAAAAAGAATAGTTTTCAATTACATCCTCTAAACCTACATTTACAGCTTGCACTGTGCTTAATACGTACAGTACCAAATGGCTAGAATAAAAAAAAAGTAGCCACCTAAATGACAGGTATTTCTTTTCTTTAAGTATGCATCTCCCAATCACAGCTCACAGCAAAACCTTTCAGACCCTATTTGGTGTTCACTTGGCGATGATTCATCTAGAAGAAAATCCAGGCAACCTGAAGGAGTTTCATCTTCTTAAATAAGCAAAGACCAAAGCTAATTGGCTTTTGCACCAACACACTTTGCTGCTTACTGAAAGACTTAACCTGGATTGAACTAGACTCTGGAGAGGTGGGAGGACTGATTTTAAAAAGAAAAGAGGCTTGTAAAAGAATCCCTCCCTTAATGACAGGCACAAGCCGTAATCTGATATACCCTGCTTACAGCTTCCTCCGCTAAAGCATACTCTACACCACTGCAAATTAAGCTTCTGGATGAGACTACATACCCTAATAGCATCTTTAAATCTGTACAGCTTTACCAGTGTTACAGGTCCAGCTAACTAATTTGCTTCAAACAAACAAACACAAACAACCCACCCCTCCTGCAAACCATACTGCTAGCCCAAACCATGAAATGCACTGCAAGCCTGATTTATGTGAAGGACCTTAATTCATCATCCTTGTCAACTCTCAACCTCTCTCTTTTCTTTTTTTCCTTTACAAATACCTAGTGGTTTTTCAAGCATGAATGTTTATTGGCATGTTCCATCTTGGTATGCAAGTCTGCACCCGTTTTCATGGGTGATCTTCATAAATTTCAATTAAAGCAAACAAAAAAAGCACAAAAAACTGCCTCCCTTCATCAAAGCAAAAGCAAACTCCAGTATGATCTGACATGTACTAAGCAGTTATGATGGGAAGGCAAAGACCAGAGAAGGTACTGCCAATTTCCTGAATTACATAACAGATTTGCAGTTCCTGTTTTATTAGCATTTCAAGTTCTGTTTGGTTNAACAAAATTTTTTTTTTTTTTTTGTAAAGTGTTTTTGAGATCTGTGGACAAAAGCATCTGTGCAGGAATAAGTATCATTAGTTTCTTGTTTTAGGAAAGAGGTACAGTAAGCACATGACTGTTCTCATCACAGAGGAAGTCAGCTGCAAAGATGGAAAGGAACTGAAGCTCCTCACTTCAGTCCAACTCCTTTATATCACCCTACACTTCAGGCTTGTAGGGAAAAGTCCTACTGTTACCAAGTCAAGCTGATAAGAGGAAAAAAGCAGGCAAGCTGATGAAAACTTGAAATCTCTTTCTAAATGCAGCAACTTGCCTGATTAAAATTGAATTAAAGTATGACTCCTTCCTGTAAATGGCTGCATTGCTATACCATCACAACTTCATGACTGATCACCTCCAAGAAGTTTCATCAGCCAGCTTTGGCTGCTAGACACAACTCCAGGCTGAGCTTACCGATAGACACACCGCAGTGTGAGCCACAGAGATTGATGTTGCTCTCAGAGATCGCAGCCATACGGATCTGGTCAAATGCCCGCGTGAAGAAGGTAGCAAAGGTGCTGGCGAAAGCAATGGTTCTGTCACGAGTGGCACAACCAACTGCAATGCTCACCTGAAAAAGAGGGACATTGTACAGGAACAGCGAATCCCTCATTTATCAACAGCTTCCAAGAGATCACCTGTGTGACTTCAACAAGAAGCCCTCAATGCACGTTCAAAACCTCCCCCCAGTCCTGCTCCTATCCACCGGCCTTTCCAAAAAGGAAAGAGAAGCAACTCACTCCCCTGGTATCTATCCTCCAGCATCTCCGCTCCTTGCGTCAGCTACTGACTGCTATTGTTGCTCCTTTCTGGCAGCAGTTTCTTTTCTTTATCTGCACTAAGCAGCAATTCAGAGTTCTAGGACTTCCCCACCACCCTCTTCTCCTGGATCAAAGATCTACACTTTCAGTCCAAAGTACGTGGTGTTTACTATCTGCAGGAGACAAAAATTATTATTATGTTGGGAATGGATTTGCCTGTGTTCTTTAGAGTGGTATTTACTACAAGGGCCCTTCTTCAGCAGGATGGAAGGCAGAACAAGGTCCTTAAATCATCCCCATACATTTATTTTACACACTACACATGTACTTCGTAGACATTTTTTTCCCAGCCTGATGTAAACCTAAAATGCCTGACTCAAGTTCCTAAAACTGCCCTAGCATAAAATCTGCAAGAGGCAGCCCATGGGTTGTTTAGTTATAAATCATTAAAGACAGCAACTAATTTCTGCCTGAATATGTCTCGTTTCACTTGCTTCAGTGAACTCATACAGAAGTAACTGAAGACTCAGTCCAACAGATGAATTATCAAATTTTAGCCTCATGGCATTTGTACAGCAAGGACTAACTTTTATTAACTATTTCTGTCCTCACCTTTATAACCCAGTCTAGCATAGAGCTCATTGTCATGTTGTGTTGTAGTATTCCATTTCCTGTGAAGAAAAAAAGCCTAAAAAGTCTCTTCAGAATTGACTATCTATAAATCACACTGCAGGAAATATTACTATTGTTTACATGTTACCGTATCCATGCGTTCTGCTGAAATGCAGACAGTGTGACCACAAAAATAAGAAAGAGAAGGACATTTAGGGTCCCTCTGATTCGAAGTACTTTGTTGTATTGCATTTGTAAGCTTCTGCCACAGCCTAAAGTTTTCTTTAAGCATTAAGCAAAATTTAATACCCGTGCACAGACACGTAATAAAGAAAATACGGAAACCCCACTTTCTGAAGAATCAGCCTGAATGGCTGCAGATCCTGCTGCATAATACCAGTACTTTATGAAACCAAGAGACCAGTTACCATGTTCTGCTCAGCAATGTAGCATTCAATGTAGCGGCTGGGATGATCTTTCTTGAAAAGCTCTGAGAAAGTAGAGTTCTTGGTGTCTCCATCCAAAGCAATCACCCGATCATTAGCATGGCCCAATTTTGCAAGTGCAAGGCCATAAGCTTTGCGGGTAGCCCACTAGGAAAAGAAATACAGAGCAGTTTGAACTTCCTGTAACTGTTTTAAGTTTCTCTTTCTAGAAGCTTTTGTTTACTCCTTTCTCTTATCTTTCCTTGAATGTGCGCACGTAGCATTTAAAAAACAAAAAACCCACCACATTTTAAACATTGACACTATCAAAAAGATGTATGAGAAGAGTGCCACATAGGAGAGCAAACAAACAAAAAAAAAGAAAATAATGTAACATCAGGAAACACATCTGTGTCGAAATCAGCAACTCTCTACCAGTCCAGCTAGAAAATTTCGAAAACCTTACTCAAATAGGTCTCTACAGCTCAGGCCTCCAAAATCAACATGCCAATTTTTTTGCTCTCAGTCTCCAATCACGGAAATTCAATGAACCTCACAGAGCTTCTTTAATTTTAAACACATGAAATACCCTGGATAATTGGCAACGGTCACAAATTTAAGGAGAGCGATTTCAATCTTTCTATTCCAACACATCCTTTCAATACATGGTTAGCGGAAACTCTGTCACACCACAGATGCAGGCGTTCAGCAGGATGCTAAGAACAGGAGGGAAGAGGTGAGCAGCTGAAATCACGGTCAGGGATACCACGGTAAACAAATCCTCCTGGCATGCACTAACGAGCCTTACGCTTCAAAGACATCCGACAAACTTTGAGAAAGGGAGGGGCATACCTTTTCTCCCACTTTGTAACTTGGTGGAGATGGCATCTTAATGTTTCTAATATTTACTACAGGAGCATCTTCTTCTGGGAGGGCAGGAGAAAGCTTTTTCTTATTTTGGATTTTCTCTTCTATTTCCTGAATGACTTGTTCAGCCATGTTTTTTGGAAGTGGCTTTCCATGCCAGCTTTCCTTATCTTCAACACCTACATGTTTAAAATTTCATTACAAATTAGCAAAGTGTTTAAGCTTCTAGCTGCATATTTTACCGAGATAAAAGTGCAGTGGGCTTTGACAATCTACCATTGCTTTCCAAGGAAGAACCTCTGTAATTATTCCCACTGCCAGCAGTTACAGTAGTATTCAATTGCATTAATCATGACTCTTACGTGTTTAGACAAATTCTAAACATTCCAAACTAGTGACAATTCAAGACAAACTTTCAGTGTGTTCCTACCAAAACTGTTTTCAAATTGGCACCCTAAAAAAATGTAGCCCATAAATGTGGCAAGAAGTAAAAAAAAAAAGTTAATCAATGTGAACAATTAACATGAAATTTCAACAGTCAGATCTAAATAAACAAACTCTTAGCTGAGTTTCAAACAACACTTAGCCAAGCTGTCTAATTCAAACTAGCCCTGAAGTTTTACAGCTTTGTTTTATTAGCTTCTGATGACTCTTATATTTGTGCACCTGGCCTCAACAGCAAAATTGTCTCTCTGCTGATATGCTTTCCAGTGGGTAAGTGACTAGGAATAACAAATCTTGCTTGCTTACTCAACGCAAATGGCAGAAGAGGTTCAATCCTGTTATTCATAATTTTTAGCTGCTCAGAAAGAGAAATTCACATTGTCCTGCTAAAATCTGTACCAGAACAGAACCACTGCAACCCGAGAGGCTGAATACGGACCGAGTCCATTCTGTGGACACAACGCTAGGTAGCTAGTCCTCACCTGCAAGAGCCACAATCATTTTTATTTTAGCACTAATGATGTTGAGAAGTGTAAAGAGTTTGAAAAACTTTTTGCACTTTGTTGCTCAAACGCATAGGTAAATATTTGTCCACCAGACAATGACATTAGGTTAAGTTTCACACCACATGAAAACCACAAAAGGATCTTACAGGAACCATGAACTCCAAAATTCAGAGCTGCTAACTTATGAAAACATTTCTCTGTTGCATTTACTCTCTGCTTACACTGCCTGGCTGGTAACTAGCTCAGCCAGTTATGTGCAACACCAGGAGCACAAGGCTTCTGTGACAAAGTTACTCTCTGTCTCAGAGTACTCTCAGGTACAGGTACAGCTGAGCAGAAGAAATCCCACCCTTAACTGGGGATCTATAAAAGCCCAGTTAACACGGAAGTGCACCTGGCTGGCTGATGTTAAGATCTCTTTACCTACTTCCAACCAAGGGCCAATCAAACATCCCTGATAAGAATAAGCAACAGAGAAAAAAGCAGTAGGGTGAGTCTTTGGAGGGACCAAGTACAAAGCTGACAGGAAGGCAACTGTTTTCAAATCCATGAGATTAGACTTCACTATTTTTTTAATGCCTGCACCTTTATTGTAGCACTCTGTACAGATATTAGACATGGATGAACACAAACCCGCGGATGTTTTATTACCTGATATGCCTTTGCCTTTAAAAGTCTTTGCAATGATAGCTGTTGGCTGATGTTTGGCCTGCCCGAAGGCTTTGCAAAGTTCCTCCACACTGTGTCCATCAACAATGATTGCATGCCAGCTAAGAACACAAACAGATCAACTGTTTCTAAAGGGTGTTAGCATATAGCTCTGGTAGCTAGCAACAATAAGTTCATTCCAAACTAGTGTCTTCTTAAGAGACCCAAAGTATGCCAGAAACACGAACCAGGATTTGAGACCATAAAATATCATAGTCCTTTTTTATAAGGCAAAATGAATTGCAGATTAACAGCTAGCAGCAAAATCCAAGTTGTCCTACATTTCTTCAGACATAACAGCTATTTTTAATCACAAAAGCAAATTAAACATCTAGCAATCAATTAAAAAAAAAAAAACAATGAAAATCGATTAAAATCATTAAAATAATTTGCATGGCAGACACTGTATCTGATGGTTTTGGGTCATCAAGTTTTGCATCTACATAAAGATGCACATTTCTAAACTAAATGAAAGCCAATACAAAGAATTCTCCTATGAGTAATGTTTCTCATGCCCTTTTTCCCCGATCTACTTGCAATGACAGTAATTGTGGTCACACAAAAAGTTATAAAACCTGTATTCAATGTGATAAAAACCAGATTATCTATCAAATTTATGACAGTAAGCAGTCCTTTTATTTTTCCTCTAAACAAAAATTCTGCTACTTTTAATTTTCTTGCTGCACAAATACAGAGTACTAGAATCAGCAATCATGAAAGACGATCTTTGTTGGTGTTGGTTGCCTTTAGAGCATTTAAAAAATTCTAAAACAGGCAAATAAAAAATACAGTTTTAAATGGAGGAACACATTGAACTTCTTCCAATCACATACCCAAAGGCTTCACAACGCTTTTGGTAGATTTCAACATGATGCTGCAGAGGTGCAGGGTCACTTTGTCCGAGGCGGTTAACATCAAATATAGCCACTAGATTATCAAGCTTGTAAAACCCAGCAAAGGCCATTGCCTCCCAGACAGAGCCTTCAGACAGCTCTCCATCTCCAAGCAGACAATACACCCGATAGCTAGAAAAAGAAATTTAAATTAAATAAATAAATCAGTTTGACACCTAAGCAGAACTAAATCAAAAGCAAAAATCTACCAATTCACAGTGCGAATCTGTTTTTTTCTATTCCAAACATGGAAAATCATTCAACTCAGACAACCTTACGTAACCTTAGACGAACTAAAGTACTTTTGAGCTATTGCACATGAAAAAAACATTTAACATGAGAGATACTGTACTCCTTTTCAAACCTTTGTCTCTAAGAAAATCAGGTTTTAAGCCTCCTATTACAAGGTTTGAATGAACAGGCCTATTAAACACTGTCACTGTGACTCAGCATGAACACTGACAATGCACAAAAGGTTTCCGCCTGCTTCCTTGTTCCTAGCGTATACTCCCTGAAATCCAGTTATTACATTCCAGGAAAATATAAATTACTAATGAACTTAGCTACATGCTAATGCCTGCTGCATAACCAAATTCAGGAAAGCAGAATGATACGATTTTGCAGACTACTTGTGCACACGCTGAAGCTTTGTATTTAGGCAGAACTCAGCAGGAATAAGGCCTAATCTGCTCTGCCAGAATCAGCATCTGGGTTTTTCATGTTACCACTCTTGTGTTTGGATGGCAAAGTTTACTACCTATTTAAATTAAAAAGGAGTAGTATATTAGCCTTCAAATATATAATTTTAAAACCAAATAATCAAGGCAGCCATTAGTGATTTTTTTTTTAAAAAAACAGACTTTAAGCTATTCGATCGGAATTAAGCTATTTGACCTGAATCCCACCTGCCTTTAGCTAAATCTGAACTCTGTCCACACAAGCTGCTCCCCAGTACTGCATCTAAGACCACCTTTTTCCTCTGTCAAGTAACCACTGGTTAGATTTTTTCCACACGTAGCATCTGCTAAACTCAATTAAAATCAGCAAGTCATCTTTCACAGAAATGATTTCAAGCCAGTGAAGTGTAGGGCACATTAACTGGGCAGCCTACGTTTGAATGTACTAGAACTGTCACATACAATACATCAACTGCGTCAGGCTACTTCCCTCCTCGTACAGATTTGCCTTTAGACATCTACTTTTCTTGTCCACAAAACAAATGGCAGAAGCAGTCATTTTTGTCTCTGTGGAGTTGGGTGGTTTCCAGGTAATGTTTTGAAATCCCATTTTATGATTCAATAACGCTATTATTGACCATAACAGTTCCTCATCCAGAGTCATGCTCTCCATTATTTGTCATCTGACGCTGAACAGACATATCCCTAGTTTGCTTCTTCCCTCTAAGAGGTAACATCAGTCTGAAAATTGCTATCAGTTACTTTCTGGAAGTTAGAGGTTGCTCCAACATCAGTTTGTCTGTGCAGGAACATCACCTTGCAATGTTGTTACAACAAAGATCAAGCAGGTGCACTGACTCTTGCTAATCTCATTCCTTCATAGTTCCACTGGCAATGGCTTTGTAATTATCAGGGTAATATTTCTATGATTTAAAACCAGAATTTGAAGTTAAGATTTGGGAATGGAAAAAAACATAAAAAGGATTTTTTTCCTTGACTGCAATAGGAATATGATTTCTTTTCACAAAGAATTCCCACTGAATGCCTATAATAATGAAATATGAAGGTGGAGTTACCTGGCTCTGTCAAAGAATTTTCCAGTGTATGCCATTCCACACGCAGCACCAAGACCCTGACCAAGGGATCCAGTAGCCACATCAGTGAATGCTTGTCTCTGAGCATAAGAAGACAAAGATTATTTTACAGTCAAGAAACAGAAGACCTGAACCCCAGTGTGGGGAGATGGTTCAACATACATCAGCATTCAGCATCTCAGCCATGATGGTATTGTGCAAGCCCCTCCATACCTTGCCCTGCTCCCCTTCTTTCAGAGCTATGCAGGTACCTTGATGACTAGTGTCACAGGCTAATGAGGTTCTCTGAGGAGTGTTACCTGCAGCTCAGGGACTTCTAAACTAGGCCTTGGATGGCAACAGTTAAGAACCGATGATTTTGTCTTACAAATGTTTGTTGAAAGAACTGATGGGGAATGGAAAGTCCAATGAGGTGACCAAATTGGATACAAAGTCTCAAAATGCCTCAAAGTATCTCAGAGGGCAAGAAAAAACATGCTTTACATAAACGTTTTAAAACAGGAAGTATTGACAGAGGGGACTGTAGTGGATCTTTGCCACAATACTAAGGGTTATCTTTGCACACTCATTCGAACCTGGACACTGATTCATTTGTTAAGCTACAAACATTATCACCACCCCTCGTGTAAGTCTTCATCTGTCCCGTACTGTAGCTGGCAACCAAGAGCTACAGCAAAACACGTACTATGGTTTTACAGAAAACACCACCTTGTATCAAAGGTAACAAACACTTACTGGTACTGGATGTCCTTCTAAGACAGAATCAATTTTCCTCAGGTTCAGTAATTCTGCTTCTGGTAGAAAGCCTGCCTCTGCCCAAACAGAATATAAAATTGGTGCAGCATGACCCTAGAGAGAAACATAAATTTTAAGCAAAACTCAACTTTTGCAATACCCTACTACCAAGACAAACTCTACAAAGCTGAAAAGCTCTATAACCAGGTTCTAAAAAGGGATCAAGTTCTAAGCCACTTTTACAATGCAACATTCACACTGATGCTTGCAACCAAGAGCTCAGCGCCCCTACTTAGCACATCCCAGATATCTGACTGCAGCTGAGACAGAGAGAAGGCAGCATTCAAGGGCCAATTAGGATATCCTCAAGAAAATGAACACTGAAGAATAAGGAAGTCATTCAGCCATGAAGCTCCAATTGCAAATAACAGTTTAAGTATTAGAATAAAAACCCTTGGTTGAGTCAATTTGCCTAGCTAGCCGCTTCAAGAACTGAGCACTGATCACTCAACCAGTAAGCAGATCCATGAGGAAGTGTTACCCCATTAGAACTTCCACAATATAGGTACTTAAGATGCAGCAAGTGCCAAAAGGTAACATTTTAAGCCTTATACAATCAGCTCCCTGTGGCCAGGTCCCTCAGGATAACTGCAAAGTAGCAGTCACCTTTCCTCGTGGAATCATGTCAAAGAGGCACACACAGCTTTGAAGCCATTTTGCAACTCTGGGTAGAACCCCTAATTAATTAGAGAGGGGCAGAGCCAATATGAAGTGACTCTGTCTTACACCTTCACCAGCGCAGTAGTAGCTACTTGCTTCTCCCCCAGTTAGTTCATTTGCCACCATGAGAGGTTGCAACAGTTACACCTGGTGCAACAGATGCACACCGCTGGTTACACAGTATGGCGGTCAGCCACCAGGGCAGAACTCTGACTAGGACCTGGAGCCTGCTTCGCCAGAGCGCTCCATCCACCCGCCTTGCGGATACCATCGCTATCTGTTCTGAAGGCCCCTCAAGAGCCCTTGAGCCATAAGACTGAAACACCCTTGTGGTGCAAAAGACAATAAGAAACACTGATGGCCAGTCAAGATTGTGGGTGTTTTTCTAACCTACCCTATTTCCTATAACGCTCCGGAAGAGCTGACAGTAGTTAGTACACATTGTGACATGACTGCGGGCATAACAGCAGGGCTGCACTTAACAAGTGGAGCACAAAAACTAACTGACCGACTTTGGCATAACTGGTATTCTAACCAGTAAGACAGACTTTAATTTCCTGGTAGAATTTATAGACAATATAATAACATTTACTATTTAATATCAGAACAATTTAACATGAAATCAAAGCATAACAAGACATATTACAGAGATACTTTAAATTATTTTTTGAGTTATGCTACAACTTAAACAGTTTATATTTCTGTGGTAGACAAATTCCAAGCTCTCAAGCATTTGCAATAAGCTTTTCTGCAGACAAGCAAGCATAAGTCAAGGAAGACAGGTCAGTTTGATACACAGACATCGTTACTAGCAGACTGCAACCGTACAGCATAACAGTTATGATTTTACCTTTGAGAGAACAAAACGGTCGTTGCTGGCGTTTCGGGGATCTTGCACTTTGTACCTCATGGTATGGAAAAACAGCACAGACATAATCTCTGCTGCACTGCAGCATGATGTAGGGTGGCTACAATCAAGACAGACCCAAGATTACCATTTCCAAATATTTACTGCTTAGGACCATATCTTTAAAATACCTCTTTACCACTTCTCTAGCTCTTGGCATTAAAACACACAGCCTGAAGTGTTTTTGACAACCCACCCCATCTGCCATTACCCCAGTGCCGACTGATTGTACTTCCAGCCAAAGGGAGCCTTCTTGTCTAGCTAAAGTGGACGTTCAAGGCAGACCCTGGTGACAGGGTCTCTGTTCTTCGTGCCAAAGGACATCACCCCAGTCCAAGAGCGAGGCACGGGAAGCAGCGTGCAACCTGAGCCTGAAGTCCTGCTCCCCTGCCCTAATACAAGAAGACGTCAGCTTTGCACGGCACTCTGGCCGCTTGCTGAATGAAAGAATGACAAGTGCAGCACTGGAACTTGTTCAGACCCCGCTGCACAGCTGGGGGTTGGTAGCACGTGATTAACCTTTGTGGAATGTTCCGGAACTTTTATCATTTGATTTCTAAAGAAGGCATTCAATAATTCAGTTCTCACATTTCATCTTCTATTGAAACTGAACACACAAATTTAGTGTGTCCAGTTTATTACTAAAAATAATAATTATCCAGATAAAGATTGTAGAATATCAATTTGTCTGATCTTTGGCTAAAAAAGGGACCAGCATTTTCTACTTTTACACCTAGTTCATTTGGGGAAAAAAAAAAATAAATAAAATAAATCAGACCAGCTGGTTTAACAAGGATTTAGGAATAGCTGGAGTAGTCTCTCTCCCGCTGAACTATCTGGGACAACTTCTGCAACAATTTTCAAGAGCAGGATAAATGAATACCTCAGCTGTGGCTTGCCTTAGAAATACAGAGGCCCAAGCAACTATGTCACACAGCAGCAACAAACAAATATGAAGCTACATGGAAAGGGCTATTTCCAGGTGGCAGATACCCTTATTCTGATACAAGGTGTGCATTTCACTTACAGTGTAACAGAAGGGCATACGATTATTTTGGTGCATATTATTGCAATTTGAATAATGATCATTGCAGTTCAGTTGCACCTTGAAGGGACGGTCCTACTTGACCCGCTGAGTGCATCAGCCTTGAGTATTTACTTACTCAATAAAGCTCAAAGTGGTGTTTGTTCGTTTGCTTGCTTTAAATCTTTACTGAATGTGTAAACAGTCTACCAGTAGTGAAGTACAGGAAGGTAAGTGATGAACAGCAGGAGGGTTATGGCTCCAGAGACCAGCACCAGCTTTGTCAGGAAACCAGTCTCATCTCACTTTCTCTTCTATCGATAGGTTTGTTTTTATCTTTAATGTGATCCTCTTAAAATATTAGACCCCTTTTTTGTGAAACGGGACAATTTTACCATGGAAGTGTCACATTTCCTATTGTTTTACACATGTACATTTACCATGCATGTTAGGATTAGACAACACTTTCACTAGAACCTCCATCAGAATATTCTCTTCTGGTAGTAACAAACCTTCCCCCCCAACATCCCCAACAGTGCTGCAATAGGACAATAAAAACATGCAAAACACTAGCAAAACATGAATCATGGTTAGTGTCCATCCCTTAGTAAGTACTCACACACAGGGAACCAAAAGAATTAGCTTTAAACCATGGTTCAAACATATTAGTAAATATAGATGTACTTGAGTTAATCAATAAGCCTTACATGCTTGTTTAAAGCTTTCATTCCTTTAATTTTATTAACTTTATACTTAACCATACTTCTATGAACTCCTGGTCTTGGTAAAAAAAGTTTTAAACAACCTAAAATGGTAGCATGTAGAAATAAAAAAAAAAAAAAAGGTAGAAAATTTAATAAATGACCTGAAAGTTAAAATAAAAGTTGTTAAAACTACTAATCAATTAAATTACTTCCTACTAACAGTCGTTACCCAAAATTTAACTACACAACAGAGATCAGAAATCATTCTAAAACCAGCTACAGAATTTTGCTAAATACAGTCTTCTTAACTGGATCAACTGGCCAAGTTTTAATTCACACTTTGCTAACAAATTCTGTTAGAAATTTCTTGGTAAATCTAAGGGCAGAAAACAGAGCAAGTCATCACCACTGTTCTCACACCACCCTGCATGCTTTGTTTGGACTGATGAACAGCTCCCACCTTCGTGGCAATCCGATTATTTCTACGTTCCCTGCCAGACAGCTTCTACTGTAGAGCTGCCTCAAATGTGAAATACAGCCCTCCAGGAGGGAACCAAAGCAAAGGACATCAAACCCTGAAATCTCAGATCCACAGAAATGAAGAGCAAAATAATTACAGATTTTTCTGCCAATTGACAGCAGTTTAGATTACCTCCATCTACACATGCCTACATGCTTCATCTGAAGAGAACAGTGGCGGAACGTTAAAATGGAATATTGAGTAAAAGACCAAGCTGAAACACTGGAGAAAATCTGCGACAAGTGATCATACCACACGTTATGAAATTTAACCGCCTCTTAAGAAACTCTGGCAACTTCCACTGTCAAGAATTTAACCTTCTAGTTCTAGGAAGATAGACAGTGTTTCAAAAATGCAGAAATTTGTCATTAGCTACAAAAGGGACTCTACCAGCTTTGACCAAAATGTCTGCACTGCTTATCTAAAGGGAAAAGCTCTGCCACGCCCAAAAGCAACTATGTTCAATCTTTACAACTACCTTAAGCAAGTTCTCCCCCACCTAAGGCATTTTAGACACACTTTTTCGAGTTTACTGTATTTTTCCACCACAGCTGATAAAGGACACATCACATCAGAATTATGCATTTGAGCATCTTAAGAACCAGGTTACCTGATCTTCTACCCCTTGTCCAGACATTAGCTGTATTTTCTGTATTTTCTTTAATAAAAGTACAAGTAAAGAATGTAAGAAATGGCCTATCTGACCAACCACTGAACCGCCTCTATCGCAACACGTCACAGTTCCAGAAATTCTTCCTTGAAAGAAGTAGGCAAGTTCTGTTTTGTTTGAGTACTTTTATTGCAAGCACTTCCTCCTCTTTTACAAACTACACCTTTAACAAACACCAGTTTCCCTAGAAAAAGTCAATGTAAGCATGACATCTTTTTTTTTTTTTTTCTTCCTCCAAACAGTAAGCCTCTGTTCAAATGTAATTTGCATTCAAACATCTATCTGCCTTCTTACACTATAGTAGCACTTCAAACAAAGCTTGCTCATTCAGGATTTTAGAAAATACATCCGTAAAGTTTCATTGTTTTCAGTACTTGTCATTTGCTTAACACCGCAACAGGTTCTGAACTTTTTCTTTCAGGCATGTTACTATACCACCACCACATTGCTAACCAAATCCTAGATTAATTAAGAAAACACATGACTTGACAGCATATCCTCTCTCCAGAGCACATCTTTCATAACCTGCCCACTATCAGGTTGTGTAATAATTTCAGGCTCTACGCAACTCTAAGTAGTGCTAAAATAAGCTACAGAGACCAATGAAATTTCTCTGTGCTCAGTACCGTAGTATAGAGAAATAAAAAGCTTGAGTAAAGCTATGCTTACTATTTCTTCATCAGTACCAGGAGAAGGGTGTTACTACTGACTGCCTGAATTTTGCAACCCACGGAAGAAAAGCAGAGGCTGTGGCAAGATCCCTACTCTTTAACGGCAAGCCAGAAAAAGCAGAGGTGATTTTACCCATAGACAACTGATACCGCTCACCTCCATAGGCTGCCTAAAATACCGAGTAGAACTGCAAGACTAGAATCTCAGCTGTGTGAGACAGATTTTGCACAACTTTTCTCACAGGCTTGTATAATATTGCATTGCAGCATTGAAAGGAATCAAGAGTTAAGGAGCAGCTGTTAGGTGTGCCGTGCTTCTCCCTCCAGCCCGAACCAACCAAGCCATTGCCCGGCAAAGCCCCACTGCTGCGCCTGGCCCAGCGCTCCATGCTGCACCGCGGCAGCGTCCTCATTTGCTGCACGCAGACAGGATGAGTAAAGTTCAGTTTCTGTGCGTGTTGAGAAAGAGCCACGTGAGGCAGTCGCTGCCAGACACAGGGTGGGAAGCGTAAGGCAGTTCAGAGAGAAAGCATTGAAGTATTTTATGGACTGCCCTTCTCCACGCAGACCTCAGTGTCCAAGGGATTCCTTCAACTAAAAAAAAACAAAAAACAAACAAAAAAAACCCTACAAAAACAAACCACCAGTAAAAACCACCTCACACTACAGCCAGTTTCAAAGAGGTCCAAAGGGAGGAAATTGCCACAAGATGGGATATGAAAGGCCTGCATTCTACGTGAAGTGCTCAAATGTATTATTCAAGCAGAAAAAATGCCTTTAATTTTACATGAGTAAAAGTGGATTGTTTGCAGAGATTTTTTTTTCCATAGGTAAAGCACGATCAAAGGAAGGATAACCCTGGAATCTGCAGACATCAGAGCCTAAACTAAATCCTGTCCAGAGGCCTGAATAAACTGCCCATCCGAGACTGCAGGCATTTCACAGATAATCCCACTTGGGCTCACTTGAAATTCTGTGGAGAATTAGTTCCAACTGACGGGCACGAAATGAAAAAGAAACCGCTTGCGCCTCGGGCATGAATTCTTTGGGTTTCAGTCCTGCATCAACTCCACATTCCCGGCCTCTGCCCGCAGTCACAACACCCGCCGGCCCCAGGGACCGACGCGGCCCGCGGCTGCCGCCCCCG
>VXAV01000323.1:320553-335201 GCA_013399715.1 Alectura lathami
AACCATATGCCCATACACTGACTAGATAAATATAAATAGACAACCAAATTAAAGATACTGCAATTTTTCCAACCTGAAGGGAAGATATTGCATCTTAACATTTCCATAACATTGCCAGACAAAACTGAGGTGATACATATTGCACACATTCCTCCTGTTAAGATATGCTGTTGAAAGCAACACAAATAGCTGGCAAGAGGCGGGTGATTTGTTTAGCACACTTTTAAAAACAAGGCCCAAATTAACATTTGCTTTCGAAATTATTTCAGAAAGTGTATCAGTGACTACACACGGCATAATGCGTTTCGGAAAAACAACAAAATTAAGTAATCAGAAATGCAAGCAAAAATGAGATACATCCAGCAGCGAGTGTTTAAATACTGAGTATCTATACACAGAGCTAAACATATAAGAAATCAAAATGAAGTACTTAAATTTTTAAATGTTAATCATTCTCCACATCTTGTTTACTATACTGTTTCTGAGTTAACAGATGTTAGGCACCTTTCATATAAACTTTGCATTATTTAATAACAGCAGATAAAGTCTAACTAGAAAACTGAGAATTTTGATTTTCCTGAATAAATCAGCAGCTGTAGGTTTTCAAAACTGTCTTTGAGCAGGCTTAAGGGTTGTTTTTTTTTTTTTTTTAAATTAAAGTGACTAAACACTAGCCACAAAAACCATGCTTAGATAATACAATTAATTTGGGGAGTACGGTCTAAAGTAACCTTTTCATTCTCAGAACTACTAGGTGTAATCCCATTAAGCCAGTAGATTTACCAAAGAACTCCACACTTGAAAATGGCCAAAATAATTTGCTGTGATGACCCATGGTAACTTGCTACGCCCCTGTTATTGCTACATGTGGCTAACATGAATCAAGTATGTTGACAAGCTGGTCATTTCACGTTTACGCAAAAAAAATTTAAATAATCAGGAAAAATAAGGTTTTAAATAACAGTCTACATAAAAAAAAAAATTCAAGTTCTACACTGTAGTTAAGCTTGTGTTTTACAATGCAACTCCTCTCTAAAGAGGCTGATCTGTTAAATCCACTACCCTGGCGCTCACAAATCACAGAGCGGCCCTGCAGCGTACTGCAGGACACCTCGGTTAGTTCTGGTGTCTGCTGGCTCTACGCAGAGGCCAGACCAAACATACAAGCATTCAAGATGAGCAAATCCATTTGCAGTAAAAACAATTTCACTGTCTCTCTTCCAATTCATTTTTATAGTTGGGGGAAGCAAAGGTAAACCAATAAGGTATTGCTACTAGTGCATGACAAGAAACAAGTGAAGGCTGTTCGGGGGTCGGGAGGAGCATCAAAGTCATAACAGCACTGCTGCGCTAGACAGTATTGCTTCTGCCAACTCCATGACTTAAGAACTCAACATACAACTCCCTCCATCGTTTCTATAGATCTTTGGATATGACTGTATTTAGCAACCAATATAAATGCTCATCATCAGCTTCCAGTATTTCTATTCCTAGAAACTCATATCAAATCCTCCTTCAAAGAAACAGGAAATTGTCCATAAATAAAACAGGAAGTTATGAACTTCATCTTTGCTGAAGTAGCTCTGTATTTGGCTTAGGCTATGCATTGTTGTTCACAGGAACTCCTCATTGGTTTATTCCTTTCAGTGAAAGTTTTTTTTTTTTTTAAAAAAAAACCATTAAACTAGTTGAGACCTTAGACCTAATATGAGTCTTGCTGCCTACGCCCATTGTTTATGTTTATGTGTAGGAAGCTCCTATCTTCCTTGACAAGGCCCAAGAGTCCATATTGCTGAAATCAGATGCTACCCATTAAAGCCAATAAGTTTCTTGACGAATGTGCATGACATTAGCATCATTCCCTGAATTCCACACATTTTTCTAACAAAATAATATATATTTTAACTGGAAACACTGAACTCAAAGGCTGCAAAGAGCTTCTCAGAAGGCAAGTAGTGCTAAAAAAAATATATTTTCCACTAAAAACCTATGAAAAAACTAAAATAGATCAAATACATAGAAACACAAATATTTCTTGTATCTAAAACACACCAATTTGTGAAAAGTCACAATTAAAGCTCAGTTACTAGTTTGCAATGAAATGACCGTGCACCTTGACTATGTCAGCATTACTAATCCTTAGGATACATAAACAAACATGTATGTTTTGTAAGGAACCAAACAATTTTTTTCTTCCATTTCAATAGTGCTTGGGGGAGGGGGAAAAAAACAGTGCATCATAACTCACTACGAACTATCTTTTTACTCAACAAACCATAACTTGTTCTTACTGCAAAAGCATCCTTTTAAACTACTATTGCTGGAAAAAGTTCAGACCTGAAGTCTTATCAACTACCTTTGCATGACTTCAGAAATAAATACAAGCCATAGGTAAACCAATACAGCAGCATAAGAAAATACAATTAGAAATCTTTCTGATTTCAAATGGGAAAGCATGACGTTAAATTCTTACATTACTGAACTACTAAATCATATATAAAAAAGCAGTAACATGTTAGCTAGATAAATTTCAGACTGTGAAGTATGCACAAACAATTTGAAGAGAGGGCAACAGAAGAACATGCATTTGTTCCCCATCTGCATAGTTTTCAATACTGCAGTTACAATACAACTGAGGAATGAAACCCAACTAAGATATGGTCCATCCTTAAGCTAAGAGGGAAACAAAGTATTTCAGTCATATCAAACTCTCCTGAACAGGAAAACGGTCTTCCAGTGGTGGTCTCCTGCCTACAATTAAACCAAAAGAACTTCAACTTACAACAGAACTATTCTGTTGCTTAAAAATGATACAATCACTGAAGATTTCACGTATTTCTGATTCCACCTTTCTAGAGACAATGGCCTTAATCACTTGGATACCTGTTTAATGTCAGAGGTGGAGAAGCAGTGAGATTAATAGAATATTTAAAAGATGAATTGATGTGCATTAGCTAGAGACTGCTAACAAACTGAGCATCTCTCATTTTTAAAACTTTTGTTAAAGACATAGCCCCAAAGGTCTGGCTTCCAAATCGATCTCTTCCCCACAGCTGCCACTTGAATCACAAGGCATTTTGCTCTCACCTTAGAGCTGGAACTAGGTTCCCACAACCAAGTTTTGTTCTGGTGTGGTGTAGTGTACTACGCTATGTATTTGCTGGATAAAATAGTATCATGTCTGTAATCCTTGAAAGGTGAATAGAGCTAGGAATGAAAGCCAGAGCAATACTTGCACATTCACTTAATGCTAATGAAAACTCATAGGCAAATTGACTCCCCTCCCCGATAAAAAAAAAGGTTTGCTGGTGATGATCACAGTGAAAACCTTGATCACTTCTGAGAACATTACTTTCATAAATATTTAAGGAATAGTCTTTCCTAACAGATTCAAATTCAAGACATTGAAAACTAAATATTCTTTTAAAAAAATATTAGTTTTATAGATGAGGCATAACTGTTTCTAGAGTGGTAATATTCTAAGTAGATTTAGCTTCAATTATAGCTTAATGTTGTCTGTATTCTTGTTTAGGACTTGCAGGTAGACTTCATGAATAGTGCTGAGAAAACGGGAATCATTCTGCAGAAAAAAAAATTAGAAACATTAGTAAAAAGATGCAAAAAAAGTATAATTTAACCCATTTAAGTTGTGCACAAAGATTCTTAATATATTGCTATCTGAGGGTTAAGGCAAGGCAACTAGCTGCCTCCCTGAACAAAAGGCAATGCTGTATGGATAACACACAGACTTCGAGCCACGAGACTGAAGACAGCTAAAGTGATTTCTACACACTGCTCAGACAAAAAAAGAAGTGGCCACAAGGTCAGCCTCAGTCACATAATTTCACTTTCTTCCACAAACTGCACTTTCTTTGAGTAGAGAGTCCGAAACTTAGTCATAAGACACAGTGAATTCATTCCATTCTGTATACAGA
This sequence comes from Alectura lathami, assembly GCA_013399715.1. Classification (NCBI taxonomy): domain Eukaryota; kingdom Metazoa; phylum Chordata; class Aves; order Galliformes; family Megapodiidae; genus Alectura; species Alectura lathami. Next base: position 324,489 of record VXAV01000323.1, read on the forward strand.
CACCCAAACAAAGTCTGTACAAGCGTCAGAAATGACACGTTTGTTCTGCCTGTGAGACCAGCCTGAAAAGGACTGCAGCGTGTTCCATAAAAATTCCTGTGTCAGTTGCTGGGAAGTTGTTTAGTCTATAGGCAACATTAGAGAGACTTCCTCAGTGCTACTCCTTCAAATGGTGTGTAATATCTCAGCTGAAGATGTAGTATTCTTTTTACAAAAATCTACACAGTGAACATGTGTATCCTGCTTGGAGCACTCTGCAAGTACTTCCCATGCTGCAAGGTATGCCCGTTTTGGTCTACATGCAGCTCTCTCTACACGTAAAGAGAATATCAGAGACATAACTATTCTAGTCAGCTCTCTGAAGTCACCACAGTGATGTTCTTCAGACTACTGGGGTGAGAATCTCTAAAGACTTCTGGCAACTGATCTCAGTTAAACTAGCTTACTTTTAAGTCTTGCAAGTTTTTAAACTAAAAAAAAAAATTAATATGCAAAAAGGAACAACATAAGGTAAAGCAGGCAGTTTAGATGATGTGCGGATCTGGTAGTGGCCCTTTTGATCATAACTTCTTCACTGAGAAGTCACTCATTAGACCTGCATTTTGGGAGTAAGACCTACTAACGTCTCCATGGAGAGAGCAAGGGAATCCCAACTTAACATAGTATGGCTGTCATTCAGATGGCAACCTCCACTTGTTACTTATAACACCATAACATACCAACAGTACAGACTGAACTGAACACTTGAGTCAGTAAGAACTGCAGAACTAGAACTTTGTAACTTTCATTTCAAACACACTCAGGTTAAAGATTAGGAACACTTCTAGCTAACTAGCAACAAGAAAGCTTTCCTAAGGAAAGCAGCAATATTTATGAAGAGAAAAACAACCCCCACCCCTCGTACATGTGCAACTTCCTCCTCACACCTCTAAATTGCGAAAGGTCATGGAAGGACAGAGCTCTGCTTCACAGGTCTTCTATCTCACAACCAAAGTCTCAGTACTGGCTACTGTACTTGGAACCCCATCCCTCAGACACTGAGTTTCCTACAGACAGGACCTTTATTAGATGTATCAGTGCTTCTTGAAGCTGAGACCTACTGAGAACAGTAGGAGGCATTGTCTGAATTTCTGTTGTTCCAAGTGTTAAAGGTGAAGAAGAATTGCCTTTATTTTCCACATCAGCAGCTTTTGTGGCTGACTGCTGAAAAACACTAGGAGACAAGAGGACTGAAGGAGTTACTGTAGTTGTGGCTGTAACAAACTGTGGAGGTACAACCTGTAAAAGAAAAGGAAGTTAATAAGCATCATGTCCAGAAGGAATTAATGCTGTTATAAAAGACTGTAGAAATGAGCATTATAAAGAAGCGTAGCCACCATTCTGGCGAATCAGTTAGGTACTACAGAATAGCTACTCACAATGAAGAGTGATTTATCAATGAAACTTATGTCAATAGTAATTCTTATCTTAGAAGTTTTTATTTTTAAAACAAACAATGTGTTGAACTGTTTATTCACTTACCTGACTTGCTTTAGATAAGGTCTTGGTCTGTGAAAATACTTCTGATTCCTTGTTTTGTTGTACAGTCTGATTTGAAAAGAAAGCATAATTCAGAAGTTAGATACAGCTGTAAGTAGTTTTGTTTGATAGTTTACATTCTTACATTATCACTGTACCCAGATGCAAGACAACATCAAACACTGGCTTAGTCTACTTGAATGTAACTAAAAAAGGCATCCAGAAGGAGAAGTCTTCGGATAACCTCAGATATGGCACTACAGAAAGCTACTCCCTTTGGAGGAAAAAAAATCCAATAACCCTAATTCATTACTGTCTCTACTACTGAGGTTGCAAATATAACAGAGCTAATTGACAGAAATTTTGTAACACAAAGTCACAAGCATTAGCCTCATCCATCATGGACAGCAGATGCTAATGCAATTCAGTCACACACATTAAAAGTTCTTAATTATTTCTAAAAAGCTAATATATAAACAGGACATTTTCAAGTGGAAAATATTTGTAGCCTGTAACAGCTTAAATGTTTATGGATATGAAACCCCACAGAATACCTGCAAGGAAGGGATTATCTTGCAGTTCAAGGCTGAGGGTTTACTGTGCGATTCTTTGAAGCTTTCCGGTGTTGCAAGTTGGCCAACGGAGGCAGAGATGTTTGGTGTTAAGGAAATCTTAGTGAGAGACTGCTGTTGCATTTGGTCATGCTGTGGGGTCAACCTGAGTTTCTGGAGAAGATCAACGCTTGTATGGGATGTATTCGAGACAGTTCCTGTATTTGTTGATGTCAGGGGTGCTATGAGCGGGCTCTGGACAGCCATTACACTTTGAGGAGCGTGGTTCACTTCAGCAGGCTGGTTCACTACCGGGGATATCTGCTTGGCAGCTTGCTGCATGACTTGCATTATACTGTTGTTCTGTTTTAGGCCAGGAAGCATCTGAGCAGGGGCAGTTTCCATTGTTGAGGATGAATTAAGGATAGGGCTTAAAAGTACCGAATAGCTTGAAACATCAGGCTGGGAAACTGAAGCTGGAGGTATAAGCATAGGTGTTAAACGTTCCTGTTGGCTCAAAGGATTGGCACTGGTTTTCATGTTCGGACTTTCCGATTTCCCTAGCGACGGTTGTATTACTGTTGTCTGGTCAAAGGAAAAAGGCAAGAGCAAATTTTGCTGCTCTCTGGCAGAGGTGTCAGTCTGCAGCTTCTCCATCCTCTCTGGACTGGGATATCGAGGTGCAAGGTGTTCCTTAGGTACAGAGGTTCCAAACAGTTCTTCTAAAGTGAGATGCTTTGGCCTTGACTGAAATGGCTAGAAAGAGCGGAACAGGAAGATTACAGAGTCAATTTAGAAATACATTGACTGTGTGAGAGGCACAGCAAAGTACTACAGTTTCAAGAAAACTCTGAAAAACAACTAGGTCAAATGTACTTAAAAATACAGTTTGGAAATCAACTGTCCCCTATTTACAGGGTTTAAAAAAATCTATTTCATTTACAAGGAACATCCTGTCTATGTAAGCTAATTACATCCTGTCCTTCCCGCTTCAAAGGATTTAGGGCATATATGATGTTGAACCACGATGCTGCTAATTAAGTCAAGATAAGCCATGTTTCAGAACACAGCAAATTCCAAGAGACACTAGATATAGAGAAAGTTGGGTAACTGACAGCAGCAGTCATCTAAATCCGGCTGGATCCAAGCCAAGCCAAATGCTCCATCCCAAGATGCGTCAAATAACCATGTATTAGTAACTACACACAGCCATGCAGGCTCTCACTCTGACTTCAGTAAATTAAACTGCAGGTGCAGTTACGGACTCCTGCTGAAGCACTGTATGGTGATAATCTCACAAGTCTCACAAAGGGTAATTTCAGCAAGCCCTGGCTTCAGGGGAAAACATTTGAGCCACTTGAGGATGGCAATGCAATAGCTACATATTTTTGCTGAAAGTGTAATAAAACATTAAGTTGACTTTGTCGCCAAATTCTGTACTTGTATTAACGGAAGCTACTGAAAAAAAAAATGTCCTCTAACGTGCTAAAAATGTATTTCATATAAAATTTGGAAGAGAATTAAAAGGCCAGTATTGAAAGTAAGTTACTCGGTAAGTTACTCAAGGTTCAGCATTGTAGTTTGCCGTCCCTGGCTGGTCAGCTGAAGACCAATTGCACACTGCACATACAGGTGACTGGAAATGGTTTTTCCTTTGTATGTTTTCCACAATCACAGTCTCACACTAAGGTTGAAGCCAAGTCACCAGCTGTCGCCTGACCCTGCCTCCACCCCCCAAACTACACACTTAAATTACACACCTCTCCCTTCAACTTGCATTATCGCAGTGACTTGCAGGCAGGATGCAGCCACATTAGAGATGAGGATGACTTGACAGCATTTTCTCTGTCCTTCTACAGACAGACCACTCGCTTGTAGTGCGCAAGGGGGACAGCTATGGTTTCTGTCATTAAGATGCTGCATGCCATCATTGATCAGCCCTAGCTACACAAGGCACTTGGCAGGGTGCAACATATATCTTGAACACAGAATGGGAAATAATTAAATGGTCTAAATGTTGGGAAAGGAACAGGGAAATTGAGGTTAAACTGATCTAGCAGTACACGACCAAATAGTTCTTCTCACTGTTTTCTCCAACAGTGCAATGGATGTTACAATAGGTAACAGAACCTTTATAAACCTGAACATACATATCTATCTCCTTGAAAAGTGCACACAGATTTTGGTCTCTTACAAAAATACTTATCTAGCCTATGGCACTGACACTGCCAGAGAAATCTCATTTTTAGGTATTTCATATTAATATCTTGCCTTACTATGCTTAAATATAATTCCCTGTGTTTTAAAAGAAAAAAAAAACCAACAAAACAACACAAGATTAACAAAGAAGAATAGCTGCCTACCAGGAATTCATGTATTTTTTCTTTTCCCCCCCTTCCAAAACAAGTTACATTGTGGAACAGTGCACTCCTGACTATCAGAACAGATGTCAGATAAATAAATAGAAAAATATTTCCTTATTTTAGGAGAGTCTGTAGAAAAACAGGATTCTTTGCAGTACAGAGAAATAGCAGAAGTCCCAACAAGGTAACTGAGGTCACACACAGTAATAAAAATAACCCAAGTCACTCACTTTCACATTCTCCTTTCAAAGAACAATAAAAATTATCAACAGAATGAGAAAACAAATCAAAGGGAGAAAAAAAAAAAGGGTTGGCCAGGTCTCCAAGCATTTCAGCTGCTGAAACAGCAAAACAGCACAGTTTAAATATTTAACAGATTTCAAACATTTTTAGCTGCATTAAAAAAAAAATCTAATGAATCACAGGATCCTGTATACCATTTTGCAGAGAAAAATAATGACTTTTCTTCAGCATTATAATCAAAGAGCCCAAGCTAATCCCTTATTACCCACCTGCCAGTTCTACCATAAAGTAGAAAATGTTTATTCCAAGTTTGTTCTAAGGCAGTAGACATTTTAGCTGAAATTGTTTAAAAGGCATTTTTCTAAAGAGAAAGGAAACCACTACTAACAACCTTATCTCAAAATGTGCCTGCTTTTTCAGGTTGCACAGGACCAGAAGTTATGTAAAACAGCTGGACTAAACCACAACCTTCTGTTCAGAAGGCTGAATGGCCCGCAGCGTAATTCCAGTGCGTTCTGCTGGTATGTCTAAGCAAAGACACTATTTTACAGTGGCAACTACTATCCCATGACATTGCTATGCTCATTCTAATTTCACTACCACCAACAGCAACAAAGGTTCGTCAGAACACGTAGTATGGAAGTACAGGTAGTGTGCAAGTAGCCTAACAGAAAGCCTTGAGCTTGAAATCTCACTGCCTTCTGCCCAGGTTACTAACTTGTGCTGCCATCGTTGTTATTTGTTATCAGCTATCTCCATGCCAGACACTTTCATCTTGCAGATGAGACATTTTGTTTGTAAACCCTGTCAATTCCTATGCTAGGAATTCCTCCAAAGTTTTCTTAGTTTTCTCCATTAAACTTACATTCTGGAGACCCACTCTTCAAGGATAAAAATTATGTCAAGGAAAAAATGACTGTTCCATCTCATATCCTGCTTTTCACCTCAGATGATGAATTTACTACATTCTGATCTACCATACTCTGATCCCAGTCAGACTAGCCCCCCACATCGGCACAGCCTCAAATATGAAGTTAATTCCCAGTCTGAGGTACAGAACATCTTCTGCTTGGCTTGTCTCCGGCTGAGGCCTATTTTAAGCATGTCATCAACACACTGTGTTATACTGACCATTTGTTTCCTGCAGATAGTATCTCATACCCCAATAGAAAAGGCATTAAAATTACTTCAAAGCAGCTTACTAGAATATTATCTTTTATTTTTGTCACTTATTACTGTTCTGCAATGTCATGCACTGTCAGGTGGAGCACTTCAGCTGATCACATACACTCAAAGAATGGCCAAAACCAAAATTTCTTGTTTTAAAAGAAAGCCTCAGGCAATCCTGCTGCCAGGCCCCAAGCACAAGCATGCACCAAGAAAAGCTGGCTGCCAGGGGTCAGCCTATCCCTTGCTCTGGTCCAGAACCAGACCAGCCAGTAATTGCACCTCCTGTTTTAACCCATTATTGTTTCTACCCCATGCCCTTAAATAGATTTTTGCTACTCACACCCTAACCTGAATTAGAAATTATTTATTTTTACTACAAATTAAGTATTTTGTTTACAAGTATTGAATGACAGGTTGCACACATTCTCCTAAGGCACTTCCTTTTTCAAACATGTCGTTGGATTCAATAAACCACCAGTAAGCCATAGGACGGACTAGGAGGCAGGCACTGCCAGATCACTTGGTGCGGTACTTTCTGAAGAGAACTGCTACTGACCTTTCTGTCCCCACTGGGTGGCACTGTAGGCAGGCGTAAGTTATAGAGAGTTTAGTGGCTGCAGAAATCACCATTTTTAAAGGAATCTCTAGAAAATATTGTATGCTGCTACAGCTCCCTCGTTCATAACTACTTACTAGAAAAAAAATACAATTCATGAACTATTGCTGCCTATGGTCCAATCATCACTTCAGTGATGATACTATTTTATAACAAGTTTCCCATGGTTCAAAGACATTTACATGAAGCATGGGGTTATTCTCACTTTTTTTTTTTTTTTTACATTATGGCTTAATCCTCAGTTACAGGGACAACACTAGGCTTTAGGATCTGTAGATATCTGGATACATGCTGATTAAGTATTTATCTAACAATTGCCTGAAACAGAACTAAGTACTGCATGTGCAATAAAATCACAAATTTGAGCAACATCTTTACTGACCGCATCCTTACTGCGGAGGGATTAATACATTGTCAAAAGGTCATAACCAAACAACAATAGAAGAAGAAAGCCTGACACCAACACATGAACACGCACTGCTCCCACAATGTAAGTGTACAGCAATCAGACCAAGTTGACTTTGATCAAACAAGCAAAGGTTAAATGCAAGTTACACAAGAAAACACACATTCAGTTACGCCAAAGAGAATGTGGTGCCCCACGACTGCAGTACTTTAATTTTGTGTCCAGCAATTCACTGACAGTTTCAGTTAGCAGGACTGTAGCTACAGCTTTGAAGGCAGCACAGACAAACCCCAAGTAATGGTCCCAGACATGGGAAAACAAGGCTGGAGTTCCCATTAGAAAAGCTGCAGCACAGCTTACAGCTAACTGCTGCCACATTCACTCTGCCAATGGGACAGATGTAGTCTGTTTGCTTCCTCACTCCGCAAGGCAACCCGCACAAGGCTCTACACTACCACACAGAGACTTCTTCCAGAGCCTAAGTTAACCCATTTAAACATACTTGGATACTCACAGTAGTGTGGACACCACCTCATATTTTTAAACACTAAGGCAAAAGACAGAATTTAGGCTCCTAAGAGTCTTCAAACCCATTAGTTTATCTAAAGGAGAGTGGAGGTGGTGAATCATACCAGCTGATCTCAGACAAGTACAGTCACAAGACAAGAGTGGATACTAAAACCCATTCTTAAACTGAAATTACACTCCCAAATATTTTTATTTTCAAGTTGACGCATAATACCTTCAGTAAGATGATACTGCAGGCATTTTTGGTATCAAAACAAAGTGCTAAATAAAGAAGTAGCACCTTATTTAGGTTTGAATGAAACTTACCTGATCTTGCACTTGTAATGAAGTTTTTTGTTCTGAAGCCTCTGTGCTTTCTGGCTTTGTGGGATTTGCATGTTGTTGTACTCCAGCACTTGATATAATGTTCAAGTCACTGATCTGATTCTGGGGAAAAAAAAAAAAGAAAATTAAGTAGACACACAGTTTAAGCCTACATTTAGCCACTATTACAATTGTGTTTGTGGCATTTTGGTTGAAATACTGATTTTTGTCAGACACTGTAGAATTCGCAAGTTTCAGGAAATAAAATCATACTGAGATATACGCTAATCTGGCATGTGTTCATAACGCTTTTACTTTTCCCTTTCCAAGGAGTAAATAAAACAGAAAATAGAGGCATTTCACATCCCTTTTATTATTGTTTTTTTTCCTGCATTAGCCCTTAACAAGGGCATAGAATCAAGAACTTATGCTAGAAGCAACTTAGAAAAAAGTCCTGTCAGAAATCATTCTAAGGTGACTGGAAAAAGAACTTGTCACTGACTTACTTCCACCAGATTTTAACCTCTTGCAAGTTTTTTGAGGTGTTAATTCCATTTTCTGTGAATAAGGCAAAAACAGGCAAGAAAGTTCCAGTAGCAGACAGTATGTTTACAGACTGAGTTGACTTCCATGTTTAATAAATACATCAACAAAAATAAAAGGATTATAAAGTAGTAGTTAAAAACAACTGTAAAACCAACAGTCTAGCATTCAGATAAACTACACCTTACGCTTATGACCCAGGGCAACATCAGCACAGTACAATTTCTCGTCACTTACCCGTTACAGCACCAAAATATGGGTTAAACTTTCCAGCAGCAAGTTAGAAACAATCTCAGCTTTATTATTGTCTTGTTTTCAGTTTCTAATTGAAAGCAATAAATACAAAATCAAAACTATTTCTTGTTATTTATGGAGAGAAGACATTTCTGTCCTTCTGACTTTTTAGTCACTAACTTGAAACTTTAGAACTCTGGGTCTGAAATGGTGGGCTGCCTGGCAGTGTTGAAATCACACAACACACAGTTTCCCTTCACTAGAGGATAAGCTGCAGTGTTTCCATTCTCAGACTGAAACACACATCCAAGTCCACTATCAGAAGCATCCATTCACTTCATTAAAAAAAAATCTCAGAATTCATTCATTTTCACATATGGACTTGATGGAGCAAGTACTTGAAGGATTAAGCTGATTTGGAATCCTAGATTAAATCACTCAAGACCTTCATAAATCTCTTTTTCACTCTCTCTGCCCCCTTCTCATGCTGACACTCTGCCAATCGCATGTGGGCTGCACACAAGGATTACCGTATGATCCATCTGGAATGTACCAGGCAGATAAGTACTTTCTGCTCCTAAATACAAATTCATGCGTAATTACCGAGTGCCATAAAATAACTGAAAAACAAAAAACGAAGACAGGAAAGGCCTCTCAAGAAGCCATCTTCAAGTTGTTTACACCTAACCACATTAACATTGATGTATGCTGGCTGCAAGGAGTTCCAAAACCAACATGCCTGCAGCTTGTTGCTAAAGCTGAGGTGGTCAGTAGAGCATTCTCCAAAAAGTTTGCTTGAACCATGACCAGCGCTGCTCGATTCCGGTTATCTAGCAACTTGTACACAACTGCCCTCACAGCAGGAGAACAGATACAGTTTGGCTGCTTCAGTTTACAGTCTGTACACACATACACAAACTTAATTTTTCTAGCTACAGAGGTGCTCTAAAAGCATCAAGCGGCAAAATCAAGATTGAGACGCAAAAAGGCCAGATACATCATACGTCTGCATTTCCATACTGGATGAGAGCTGACACAGCCTATTCATCAGCATTTTATTTGCCTACAGAGCTTCATCCATGATGCTTAGGAACTTTGTTTCTAGAGAAGAGACTAGAAAATTAGGGAAGGAGAAGCTGGAATATTCTGAGTCATTTTTAAGAACCATCTGTTGGAAGTGTGCATCATCCGATACAGCAAGAGCAAAGGAGGAAGACTACATTACACCCTAACAGGCCACTACTAAAACTGATTTTTTTTTTTTTAAAGCCTTCCATTTTTTCAAATCTGTCTCAATTGATACAACACTGAAAGATGAGTCATTCAGCTTTTGATGCTTCCTTCTGTGTTCTCACAAAAGCTGCTACTTTCACAGTGTTGGCTTTCATGCTAAGACTCATTCTCCTCAAACAGGTTTAATGCAGTAAGAATTAGAAACAGGTTTTTTTTTGTTATCTATATTGAAACATTCTGAAAACATTATTTTCACAAACTAGTATCTAGCCCAGGTCAAGTTAACTTCATGTCTGTCACATTCACCTGCCCTCTATCTACATGATAAAGTGACAAGAAGTTGGCTTGTACATGCCTTAGCCCACGTATTCGTTCTTTCTTCCTCATTCCACACTGGGCTGTGGCAACCTAGAATCCTCAAAGATTCAAAACATAACAACTCAAAATGAACTCTGGAGTGTCCCACTGCACAACTTCTGGAAGAACTCCAGCAGCCCTTCTGCCACCGGTACAGCTAAAAAACCCATACCATATCTCTGCTATATTATACCCATGCATTACTACTGTACATTCTCGTATTACTACTACTGCATCATTCTTGCAAAGAGACGCGTTCGGAATCTTTGTTGCCTTTTTTGGATCTCCCAAAATTGCTCTTACATTTGGTCTCCGGGTATGAATTACTCCATGTAACGGTACTCAAGGCTATATGAATTAACTCCTTCCCAAAAGGACTAATATTCTCATTCATTATATAAACTTGTGATTTTAGCACTAGCAAGAAACACCAGACCCACCATTCTGAGATCAATCTATTAAAGAATAGACACACAGTAGGCAGGATGAAGCAGTACACTACGAAACAGAAGGGAATAGTTCTAGCCAGTTTACAGCAATTGAAAATACGCTTTACAAAATCTACACGTGCACTGAATGACTAAATCTCTACCCTTTACCACCATTAAGTTTTTTTTGAGGCTAAGAAAAGACTGACATTGTTGGGTA
>VXAV01000323.1:335240-347134 GCA_013399715.1 Alectura lathami
TGCTATTCCTAGAGACAATTTTCTCACAGCAGTAGAAAATTTTGTAGAATGAGTTTATCAAGCTACATTTTCAAGTTGAATCACAGAATGAGACTTCCTCCTAGTACAGTATACTGAGGGAGGGAACAAGGCACAGAATGCTTTCTCTTTAAACCAAATACAGCTGATATATTTAAAAACTACTTCCCATATAAGCTTTCTTTACAACAAAAAATAATGAAAAAATTGGCAGAGTTACCTAGTAAACTAAGAATTATGGAAATAACGCTTATGAATTTATGCAACGTGTACATCCCACACTTCTTAAAGAAAGCATGGATGTTTCCCCACATAACCCNTTCCTCCAGTGATTTTTGGTATAGAAGGAAAATTTGAAAAACCTTAAGTGTCAGTTACTATAAGGAATATTTACAGAAGTGGAGCTTCAGGATCACAAAAACAGACTTTGTCAGCTGGTCTTCTGAAGTGTTACATATATGTTCACGCTTCCTTTGACGATGATCTCCAAACAAGACAGCAGATGAGTACTGATATTACACAGCCCATGCACCCATTTTAGAAATAATGATCTGCTGTGTTTGCCTCCAGGTATCTGTTTTTAGAACTGTACTTTTTCCCCTGGAGGCAGCAATTCAGGCATATGAAATTATGGATTCGGTGTGCTCGTCTGCAGTCTTGGGCGGAAGAGTACTACACAGGACAATTTAGTACACAGGAATTCTCTGTCATTGCTCACTCAGAAGCCACATGCCATCTCAGCAGACTCCATGAGGCTCTAACCTCCTTACTGACGAGGGAAGCAGTGCTTCTGTTTGTTCATAGTGCAAGAGAATAAATACATTTCCTTACTCGCTCATATTCATCCTTGGCTTTACTAAGCATTTCCAGGATGTCAATAGGCCTGTTTTTACTGCAGCCATTCGTTCTGCTGGGACTTTTTCTGTCCTGGGAAACCTGCTGCGATCTCTGGGCTTCTTGTTCTACCACTCTGTAACAGGAAAGGAGAAACAGGTTTTCAGAATTTTATCTGGAATGAACACCTCACAAAAAAAACAGTAAAGAAAAACATACTCCCAGCATGTAAACACATTTTCATAGAATTGCCCAAGTTGGAAGGGATCTTTAAAGGCCATCTAGTCCAACTCCCCTGCAATGAACAGAGTCTGTATGATTTATCTCCGATCCAGACAGCACTGGTCCATAACTCAAGATTTGTCTGCAGTAAACACTCCTTCTGTAAAACTGTCATGTTTAGACATTTCTGCAATAAAATACGTGGGCATCCAAATATGTCCTACAAAGTGCACATGTACTATGCCACTGACTGAGTAGAATAGATTTTTTTATTCCTTACTTCTTAACATGCAGTTTTTCCATAATTAGCCAAACCAAGCCGTGTTATTCAACAAAATCAATTACAAACCCATTCTAATTTAGGAGGAGGCCTAGCAGTAGGGAACAAAACAAAGACTCAGGGGAAGAAGAGAGTTGGCTCTTATCAGACATCTCTGGAGTCAGTCTGGAAAGAGGCTTAAAGCAGGCTACTCCCTCCTCCCCCACTTAGAGCATCAGAAAGAAGAGCAAACCATTTCCTTCTTCAGCTGCCTTGGAGTAAATCCAGTTACCTGCAGGCCTACAACAACCCATTTCCTCTGGTCTTCGATGCCTACAGTTCATTCGCCACTTCTTCACTATGCCTATTGCCTTCAGAAAACTTCATTTCCAAAACATGGTTGAGACATGCACAAGGAAGATGTACACCTTGCGCATTTCATCAACAAAAAATAAAGGCAGCGTACATTTCTACTCCTAATCCACACGCAGTTCACAAGATATACATGGCTGTGCAATGCGCTAAAGCTTATCCTCTCGAAATAAACACACACTAGCCTGTAATCCCCTCTTTTTTAAGCCTGCATTAATCAAATATGTTAAGAAAAAACAAGCGCAGCAAGCAGGGCAGAGCTCTGGAGCTGGCACATCACTTAAACTCTCATGCTGCGGAGCTGATGGGGGAGCCAAGAGGTGCCATCACAGCAATCACAGAAAGCATCAATCATTCTAGCCTCCAGTTTCTTCTGGTCAGTTCGGATTCAGGAGTAAATCTGGATTTTACAGAGTCTTGAGTAAATAGGTATTTATATGTAGCTCCATGTTATCATTACTAAGGAAAAATAACAGCACAATTTTTAGATTCCTCCCAGTTTTCTGGCAGCCAAGATCCTTTCAGCTGTGTTTATTTGAAGAAAGATTAAAGAAAGAAAAAAAAAGGCAAAGGACTTAATTCAGTGTTGGCCAGGAAAATTAGTTTCAAAACTATTAATCATACAAGCTCCTTATTTAACCATCTTTTCGTTATTCAGTACGGCTTTCTCTGTTTGTAGGCAAACATTAACCTGCAAACCTAACTTGGAATCTGGGGGCCAATCTACTCTGTTGGACAATTTCTAAGAACTGCAACAGGTGCTGGTTTGGCTGAAGCACCTCAATACTGTACAAATGTTTCTATGGTGACACCATGAGAGAACATTTTGTTCTAGCACCCCACATGGTCATACAGTCCTGACTTTGGACTTGTATGATCTCAAATCCAGAAGAAGGGCTGAGGAAAGCCAAGATGAAAGAACCAGACTACTCTGCTGAGATTTAAGTGTCAGCATGGCTGCAGCAGGAAAAATAAGTACTTCAGTTAAAGGGCAAATCCTGGACAGCTGAAGTCATGTATCTGCTGCCTTGTGGGTGAAGTGAAGGCTCGAGTCTTCATACCCTCCTTCTGCTCCTTACTAGCTGGTCCAGAAGATTTCAACAAGAAATCTCCCCACTAAAAACAGAATTAGTTGCTATCATAGCAGAACATTTTCAATGAGTACATCCATTCCACAGAAGTGTTTCAGAAATATTTCCACAAAGCATTTCACAATTGCTTTCTTTTGCCCATTATGAGGTGTTATTTACCTTTTTCAAAAAGTTTACTTATTTTTTTCAAATAACACAATCATCTTCCCATGTAGATAAGCATGATAGCTCTTCCTCCGTGTCCTGCCATGTGCAGGCTACATTCAGATGCTGGCAGAGGCGTAAGCATGGAACAGTGTGCCTCCACAACTCAGATACTGGCAACAAGCTAGAAGCGGGAGAGTACCTCAGAAAACAGTTTAGGTCTGACGGTTGGAATAGGTTAAAACAAGCCTACAAACTAACCTCAGCATAAAGATATTACAATGTACATGTCAGAATGCAGTAAAGTTTCAAAGACTTGAATTCTGGCAAATCTTGAGGTAAACCTCTGCTTTATGTCCCACTTCTTCCAGGAAGTTTACCCTCCACAAACAATTATTTTAACTTGATCCAAATTAATTCCTTCTGAAGCGAACAGTTGGAATGCTCCTATAATACTGTTCACTCCAGAAAATTCTAGAATTCTTTTTAAAAAGAAGTTCCATAAACCAAATACCTTTGTTGGAGAAAAACATCAAAAGAAAAAGCTTTCACTAATGCAAATCTGTGCACGAGCATGCTCCATACGCAATCAGGATTAAGTCTTTTTTAAGCAAGGCCTGCTGTTTCTTTCCATTAAATCAGATAGCGGAAGAGGCACACATTCCTCCAGGGACACAGCAGCGGCTGTGACAGGTTGCCCAAGAATATCTGCAGTTATAGCATTGAAAAAATACCTGGCACAACCTCACAGAAAAGAAGGAGTGGGGGGCAAGGAGAAAGAGAGAGAGAGAGAATGTGAGAAGTGACGTTCGGTGATTACAAAGCCTATGAAGAGTAATTTACTTTTCTGTTGAAAGATAAGCCACCAAAATACAAATGGGTGGCCTGCAATCTTGTTAACGCAATCTGGCACAATAAGGTCAACCCAAAGAGCAGGAAAGAGAATGCAAATCTCCTTGAAACCTTTTATGGTTATGTTTTTGAAGCACCAAGTTACTTGGGGCAGTATTCTTTCCTGAAAGTGATACAAAATAACTCACCTAAACCAAAGGGTACTAATAGTCACAATCCAAATTTCCACTACTTGTGACAAAAACTGTGAAACAAAATTAGTATTTTTGGAAGATAATTATTCCAAAATACAGTGAACTAAACTAAGCCTGGTGGGGCCTGCTACCATGTGGTAAAATGCAGCTTTCTTTTGCCAAAATGATGCTTACTTTTAATTAAAAGGAATGTTTTAAGGTTTAAAATGCATTTTTCATCATAGGTATGAAAGCAGTATTTTCACTTTTCTTCTCACTGCCTTCTACCCATTTTGGGGGAGAGAACGCTTGGTGTTTGTAGGAACTGCTGTCAGAAAAGATTCAATCCACTTTTCCCCTAGTCTGTAACAACAGCCTCACCAGTGCAGCTTCTCCATCCTATAAATGTGCAACTATAATGACTTCACTCCCATTTCCCCCAAATTCATCTTTGGATACTACAAAGCTATAAAGACATATGGTACCAAATGAAGTGTGGTTTCATTCTACAGAGCTTTTTCAACAAACCAGGTATTTGCACTAAATACCTCTCTGAAGTACAAAAATGGCTCTTTTGTTACCCCAAACCAATACACAGGAATATTTAGACATTATACCAATAATGCAGGAAGACTGAATAAATCACTCAGGTAACAAAGGACTTATTACTAGCGTTACTTTGGCTAGTAAAGATCACTTACACCTGTTCTGACCAATAGGAGCAACTATTAAAAATCATACTGAAGTGAGATCCTAGGCCAGCTTGGAAAAATTTACCCATCTGTATTCTGTCAGCATCCAATCAGGTTTTGTACCTGCATATGTGATTTCTCTAGTTTCACTTGCACCCAGTCTGAAGAAGAGACGATGGCCAAAGATGCGCATCAAGCAGATCTTTGGGAACATGAACTCTAATTCCAGTTTCCAAGGTGCTTTTAATTCACAATCATCCCAACACCTGAAGTGGCAATTCAGCTTGAAATGATGCCCGCACCGTGCCTACTTTACACATTATTACGTTTGCCTGTCTTTAAAGATGTCATGACTTGCAAGACAGGACACGCTGATTGAGGCATTCAGTAGAAAAGAAAGTTCAGGAAGTAGCGATGGTGAAGAACAGCAAAGCAAAGCAGAGTACAAACAAAGGAAGAGAAAATGCCCTGTGGAGTACATCTGCATTTTGCAGTTCTGCATTTTTGCCAGCGCAACTACCCTGTCACACACTTTTAACTCTTCCCTTGTGCAAGGATATTGAAGATGTACTTGAGTTAGTTCTCATCCTCTTCTATAAAAAGAAGGCTTAATCAGCAACACAACACACCTGAAGGAATGGAAAGATACAAGAATACTCTCTGCCCTCCAACTGCAACTTTAAGCACTTCATACCATGTTGCCAACTCGACCAGTTTCTTTTGCTGCATGGTCTCTGCAGGGGAATCCAGAAGTCCCAGGAACCACAAAATAACAGCAAGTGACACGGCAGCTTTAGAAATGAACTTTACCTCCGGAGAAAGAACTCTAACTGACATCAAAGCTGAATAATAATCCAGCAGTTTAGCAAAAAACAAGATCCTTTTCTTTCATGGTTTAGCCTATATTCCTGTTTTTCTTCAGTTTGGCTTTAATCACAAATAATAAGGGAGCTTTTAAAATAGGAAACAAACAGCCCAAACACAGCACACACACACAAATGCAGCCATTATTTGTTTACACTTTCTGCCTCAGAGGTTTTTTTTGCCAGGATGTTACTCTCCTTTAACCATCTCTACACAAAATAAAAGTAGAAGATAATAAACAGGGTTTACATTTGCCCTCTTAAGAGGACACCAACTGATATCTCAGCTGAGGTTTTTTTACCATGTAAATAACCAAAAGCCTTAACGTTGTAGCTCTGATTATTGAAAAACCCCAGCCGCAGCAAGAACACTATTTAAGGAGTGAGGGAAAAACCATGTTTAAGAGGTTCAGTTTTTGGCCTGTATTACATAAAAGAATTACAGAATAAGACCAGAGTACTTACTTGGCCATCAGTTTCGCTATTCGATGACAGTCATTCTTGTCGTAAAACCAGATACTGTAAATTGACACTTGAAAAATAAGAAAAAAAAAAAGGCAGTGTAAGACAATGGTTTATAAATAAGAAGAGGTTTAATGTTTACCTGCACACATCCTCATCTCCTTCTTGTCCTCACATCTGGGCCAACACAACAAATCTGCAGAACTCTTCTCAGAACTGTATTTGATCCAATTCACAACACAGGTTATTTCAAATCTTGCTTCACTTACGAAATTCATTAATGCAGAGGGTGCAAACACCTCAAAGGCAATTAGACACTTTAAATATGTTACCACTGGACTATTTTCATTCCTGAAAAGATATCTTTAGCATTTTAAAGCTCATCTTTGTAGTGCTGTTCATGCCCATATTTAAGCTGAAATCCTTCAAGGGAAGGAATGAGCTAAAAAAACCACACTGCTTTATCTAGTCAGGCATAAATTGCATTTCAAGATTTTTTTTTTTCAATTTTGAAAAATTCACAAACAAAACACACATACCCAAACTCAGACCTCAGCCAAAGCCCATTCAAAGATACTTCAAGTCACAGCAAAGATGGCTGATTCCAGAACTTGTAGCTTACTGCAGTGGACCAAAGGAGTTGTGCCCACATCTGTCTCTATAACACCATTCTAGGACAAATCGAGTTCTGTTTTGCTTCATCTTCTTAATTTCTTTCTAAAGAACTATATTCACTTAGGTGTTTGTTTCTTTGCAAGTTCCAGAGTATGTAATAGCCAATAAAGCTCTTCTAGTCATAGAGAAATCAATACAGCAACATTTAAGGAAGCTTTTTCTTGCAAAACACACAAGCCAATTAAAAAGCATTTCATACATGTAGCCAATGTTTATGAAACATTTATGAAAATTTGCAGTTTAATACAACTGGATGGTCTACCGCATTGAAACCTGGAAGCGTTCCAGCCTGAGCTATTTCTTTAGTCATGAAGCGTATTTTAATGTCAAAGAAAAACGCTTTCCCTTCCCTAAGTCCATTACGAGATAGACTACTAAATGAAGACAGCTTCTGCAAAAGCACACTTGCTGAAGAAACAAAGATAAGCAACCCACAATGATACCTTAATGGGACTCATGATAAAGTCACACACTTCTGTCAGAGGCAGGCCTACACAAGACCTGAAATAGATTCAAATTTCAGCTCTGTCTACAGAGCATCATTTCCCCCTGCCTCTGTACTACTGGCAAATAATCACAAGGAGCCACCACAAAACACTACCAATATTACAAAGATCCACTACTGATTATGAACGAGTGAACTCTGGCATTAAGCTAGATACAGCCCAGACTGGAACGTTTACCTTCCTCTTTTCAAAAGGACTCATTTGCACCACCAGCTCAGCTCCGTTGCCCCACAAACTGCCCAACTGCTCCTCACAACTGCTCTACTACATTTGATGCATCACACATGTGCAACTTGAGCTACCAGCATCCTTGTGTTAGAGGCGGTACTTGCCAATACTTCTATCTGGATTACTAGATCCAGCATAAACATTAGTTGAATGTTTGCATGTCCAATGGCACATCTTCCTACCACACTTCCTTAAAAGTTTCACCCAACGGAATGGACTCATTTTTCCATCTACTTCAACACTTTTACTCCAGCTTTCCTACACTCGATGCTAGGCAGCATCTCCAATAACCAAGTAGAGACCGTCTGCAACCACCACTAATGTCTTTCTGTTGGACTCCCATTTCATCAACACACATGAAGTCATCAGTAACTCATATCACAGCCAAACCAGACAAACTTACAGCAAAAGTTGTTTATCTTCATCTAAATTCTTCTCAGACATTAGGAATCTGGGCAGGTTCATTATATCATTTTTATTAAAAACAGTTGTGCTCCTATTGCTTCACAGAGCAGTCAGACTGCTGTTGCAACGCTGCTCAGCTACTAGGTCTGAATTCAGAGCATGGATAGCAGAACACCACAGAAAGAGGCCATGCGCTCTCTGGCAACATAAAGACCTCATCCTACAGCTGCAGTTGCACTTCAGGTTTCAATTTAAGTTAGCGGAAAGAGACAGTGTTCCCACTCACACATTCTCACACTTTGCCATTACTCATCCTACCCCAGCCCGCCCTCTCCCTTATGTCAGTTGGGTACATGTTCATCCACACCAGTTCCTTGATACTGTCTGCACATCAGCTTGACAAAAATACCATCTGGCACAAGAGAAAGGACAGAAATGAGAAACCCAGGGCTGCGCAGAAAGGCAAAATTGTTAGTATGCTCATGAAACTGTAGCCTGAGAATACTACGCCAGAGGGTTCATCAGGAGTGCCAGTTTGAGAGATGCCAGACACTACCACTCTCTTGCCTCAGGCAGGTTAGCCATTTGTGCAGGCACAGCTCCATCTCAACCAAAATGACGACCTCCTTTAAAGGTTACCGTAACTATTTGGAAGAATTAATGGGAAGAGAAAAATCCCAATACAGTTCCAATTTAGACGTTGTCATACAATGACTGAAGCAGAACAACTGGAAGCGGGGGACAATAACCTTTTAAACTGTGCAAAGGAAGGATCCATATTTTGAAACCCATCCTGAAATATAATAATGGAAATTAACTCTTACTCCCATCAAAAAAAGAAAAAGCTAATATATGATATATGCACCCCTTTACACTTCAGAGTTTAAGGCAAATATACACAAAGTAATCTCTCAAAGCTTTCTTCCAGCAGTAAGATCAGTTAAACGCCAGGTCCCCCAGCTACTCTGCTCTAATCTCTTCCTCACTCAGTACCCTTGCTTTTCTCAATTTTAATGTTAGCCTTTCACACAGATTTATAAATCATTAGAATTAACTTGAAGAAGTCCCTCCCTTCTTATTGTTTGAATACCTAAGGACATCTCACAAAGAGTTCACAGCTCAACCCCACGAGCAGTTACAGTGGGGTAATTCAGCAGGTGGCAAACAGCATCCAGGAGCACTTGAACTGCAGTCTGACAAAGCACAGCATGGAATGAGAGGGATTACTACTGCGCAATGCCGAGCTACAGCAGAAAACCCCTTCCAGTTAGAAGGCCATCTTTCAGGTCAAACAAAGTATTCTTAGCACTGCTTAACAGCTTTCAATGTTTTTTTCTCCTCCCCCTAGCCTGCATCACTTCTCCTGCTGTAAAGGTATCAAGAGCAGGCTCCTTTCTTATCGCAGGCTGAACACCAGGTTAATGTGCCTGCTGGAGAGCCAGCCGGAGGTCTGTTACATGCACTGCACTGCCAGCTGGAGAAGGGGGGAGGTAACCAGAGGCTTGCCTTAACAGAAAAGAGTCCCTGTTTTGAAACCAATCAGATGCTCTTTAAAGAATTGAAAAAGCCATTTGAAATAAAGCAACACGTTTTGGTTTTGCTGTTCTGAATGCAAGTTTAATTATGATTTTTTTTGATTAACAATAATACAAGCAGCCCAGGGGACAGCCCTCTGAACCCACTTACTAGTACAAACCTCCCTGAATCTACTATGTCTGTTTCACTAACTCTTACCTTTGGACAAGGAGCAAGAAACAAGGGAAAAAAAAGCACTAAACAATGACCATTTATTTTACTACCTAAGTTTTATGCTTGGCATCTGCCTTTTCAGGACCATGGAAATAGATCTACCTGACCTTCCAAGAGAACTACCTTGGATTAGAAAGCCTTTCAATCAAGACCATCACCAGCAATACAGAGGGAAAGTTATAAACGAGAAGGACTTTGAAGAAGAATACTTCTTGCAGAAATTTAGAGGTAAGCTGGTCTTTGTCTAGAACTTTTACTAATTTTCCTTTATTATTTAGCAAACTATCTGCTTGAAAAAAAAAAATAGTGCTGCACAGTAGCCACCATGCTCCAAATTCTCACCTTGCAGATTGAAAAAAAAAAAAGTACACAACTTCCAGGTTGGGCTATTCTCATTGTTACTGGCAGAACCATGTGCATTTTTCAAAACAGAGTTGAACACACTTTTTCACAAAATACCAACAACAGGAAACTGGTTGATGAAAAAAATACATCATTGGATTCAGTGCTTCATGAACAAAATACTCTGGGCACCCAAAAGAATGTGCACGCGTCCAGACAAAGCTAGACAAGGATCAAATGTATGCAGCAACACACTGCAGATTAAGCAATAATAAATCATGAATTCAGTATGAAACAATCTAAAGCGGTCTAACTTCTGAGAATTCTAACTGCAAAAATCTGTTACATTATCAAAAAAATTGATTGCATTTCTTGATTCATTCTTATTTGGAGATGCTAGCTTTCTTAAATTCTCTCTAGCAATGAAAAACAGAACACTTTCTTCTGCTCTAACTTCTTAGTCACATTGTGTCATTTTTGCTTTGGGATCTGACAGTAATGAACAAATCGTATATAATGCTGCTTTTAGAGTAAACAGACTGCCTCAGAAGGTTGGGTTTAAATATTGTTTTGGGGCTTTAATCCTATTATGTTGTCAGAATAATTTTGAGGAGAAAACTGGACTTGGGAAGGATTTCCCAGTTAGCTACAAAGATATTTAAAAAGTTACCATTTATGGAAAAAGAAGCCTTTCTATCTTAGATCTAGCCAAAATAACAAATAGTACTTTGACCCAAAATGTTTTCCACATCATGTAGTGAACCCAGCACAAGGCAGGTGTAAGAAAAATACTCCAGCACTTCATCTATTCTGCTAGTAGCATAACCAGGAAGGACTCCACCTTATCTCAACCTGCATAAACAGAAAAAAAAAAAACACTACCAAAGAGAAGTCAGGCATCCTATCTGCCTTTAATAGATGATAATGGCAAAGTCTGTTAAGGTAAAATCCCAGAGCCAAGTGAAAATGTGAAGTTCAAAACACAGTAGTATCACCTTCACTTATGAATATTGTTGACGTGGAACCTTTCTCGAATATGCGGTGGCACAATTTTGCTTTGATCATCTTCTATTTCTACCATGCCCTGCGGAAGCGTAAAGCACGATTTGTCATTGATCCTGTTACAACCCAAATATACAGGCACACTGCTGTTTGGCAGAGACAAACAGCAGTATTAACTAACACAATTTCGGAGGTTTTAAATCAGGTAGTCTGAATCGGGAAGCCAAGGAATCAGAATCATCAGTCCAGTAACTCAACAATTTTAGCAGGACAACTTAGTTTTAAGTGTTTTTCCTCAAGCAGGATACAGAAAACAGCCTTCAAGAAACAGGCTAATCGCCAACACTCTGTACAAGAGGTATTTTTTCCTTGCCCAGCCTAGCACTCCATCATCTCGGTCATTAAAAGATCTCAGAAGAACTTCACATTAAATTCTTGGAGATACATAACACAAAGCCCTCGGAGATGAGCATTACCTTATCTATTACCTTAAAAATGCTACTTGAATTAGTCACAAAAATGTAAAGCTCTTTCATGCCAGCAGGCGGCTGAGCAGAAGCGGACACTTCTCTGCATGAAGCAAACTTCAGCAAGAATTGCCTCATCTACCCATACAACTTGAACACCTTGAAGTCTGTCTGTAAATACAAGTCGTCCTAGAGCTGGCTTTTTTTTTGTTGTTTAAACTTCTGGAATACCATGCAGATAGAGGCAAATGGATTTAACACTGAACATTTCAATTGTACATACACATTTTTTTCATAACTAATTCAATGGAAGGAATTAGGGAAATTGCATACAAGGAGGAAAATCCCACACCCAACAACTAAATGCAAAATGTACTGAAGTTAGCAGCACTGAAATTGAAGGGAATGAAAAGCTTAGGCCGAGTTTAATAGTTTGTTCTTGAACAAACCCAGAACTAGCAGAAGGCATCCTGGCACTGGGAAATAACTTGCAACATACTAACCAGACCTAACATATTCTGCTTGCCACCAGGGGAGA
>VXAV01000323.1:356905-383742 GCA_013399715.1 Alectura lathami
AGAATGAAAATACTCAATTCGATTTATACAGCAAAGCTGTTCCCACAACAACAGTGTAAGAGGTTGAAATAGGTCACAGGCAGCCCTCCTTACATTGCTCAAGAACATTAGAAGGATTAATCATTTATGGATTATCTCCTAGAAACAATGATCTGGCACAGACAGGTAATCCAATCTCCTCTACCTTTCTAACCTGGTTTGCCGTTTCACAGGGGATTGTGCAAGGGTGGCAATTTTTTTCTAGGAAGACATTGTCTGCCTGCCAGTTTGAAACATGTAAATTGCTGGAATTTGCATCAAAAATATGACAGCTCTTCTCTGACACAGGTAGGTAGCGAAATTAGATGGGTAAAACTAAATTTTTTAACTAGAGCATGGAGGTTTGGCTCAGAAATTTTATCATTTTCACCTTCAGTTATAATCTGTCAATGAACAGAGTAAAGAGAGAATTTTGTCATTGACACAAATCAGAACTAGATAGAAAACGTTACTCCTGGTACTCTGTGTTTTGCATAAATATCTAGTAATCTGTTCTTTCAGACTAAATTTGTTCAAAAATTTAAATGCATTTTACATTTGAATACCAGCCTTCCAGCAATTATGGTCTCTGTAAGTGCATTAGAAGTACATATACAGCCTTACTTTTATTGATTTATATGCTTAATGTAATATATAGGGCTTTGAACATACATCTTTAGCCAGTTGTGTTGTATTTTATCCAGCAGTAGATGCAGGGCCTGCTGCTGGGTGTATTAGAACTATACTCATTACATTAATGAAAATGAGTTCTGTTGCAAATCCTCATCAGGGCAAATTAGCGATTGGACAAAGATATTGCAGAAGCAAAGGTGCACCATCAGGGATTCTTTATTGCTCATTTCATTTTACATGTAGTTTCTGTTTTATTGGCATAATAACATTATGGAAAACAATATGCAATTACTGTCACAAGGCTTGGAGTAGCTTAATCTCCTAAGTTTCCTTGTACACATTACAGACTGCACAGATCAAAAATTGGCAATTAGATTAGCAAGGTTCTGCTTCCTACAGAACTGAGGAATACAGCAGGAATAATTGTGCATCAGTAACAGATATCCTGAGCCTCAAGCAAACTGCTTTAGTAGAACAATATCAGTTTTTAAACTCTATTTAACATCATTTTTTAGTTATTGAGATATTGACGTTGATTATACTTTGTCAGCTTTATGGCATTATTATACGCTCATGTTTTGCTTTCTTGTACATTTACTTTTGTATTCTTTAAGGTTCCTGAGCCACTTTGAATATCTCTAGCCCTTTAAAAATTGAGGCAAAATGTTGTTTTTCTATAGGCTTTTCCTGATGTGATACTGTGCTAATAAAAAATATGCAAAATGGTAGATTTTCGAGCTCCTAAGGCATGACTGGGAACAAATATAATACAAAACCTCCTGGTGATTTGGGCTTGTTTTGGTGCTGCTTTGATTGTCCAATGCGAGAGGAATGGGAATCAGTTGACCTGTGTTCAGGGCACAGCAGTGTCATTTCATACGTTATTAAACCACTTCAGCTCTCGGTGCCTTAGTTCTCCCAACATGAGTATAATAGCTTTACTCACCATTACACATTGGATTGAAATACTTTTCTGAAGCGTAATAGAAACAGCAGGTGTTGGGGGATGTTTAACGCCTGGTCAATTAACGCCTGGTGTAAGCATGCCTACCTTTTGCTGCTTGCCCTGTCAGCTTGTCCAAGACCACTCAATGATGTGAACAAGTGTATTTGGGTCCGTTCTGTGAGACGTTCTGCCCCTATCAGTTGCAGCCAAGACTATACATGTTTCAGAAGCATGCTCCTGCCTTGAACAGAAACACGGGGACCCAGCGTGGTTGTGCATCCCACACGCCAGGTTGGGATGGGAGGGCCTCCCTCTGGAGGTGTGGCAGGAAGGCTGAGAGGGAAGCTTACTTACATCAGGATTAGGTAAATAAGCTGGATGAGGCCCTAACTTCTAATTTGGCTTCTTTTCACCCCTTAAGTTCTGACGGATGGAGGATTCCTTTGCTGTGGTCAGTCAGAAGCGAGCCATAAAGCTGTCTGCTGAAGATCCTCGGTGGGTCCCTGTGGTTCAGAAGTGCTAGGCATGGGGTAGAAAGGGCATGTCAAGGGGAAGGCATTAACACGCAGCACAGCGGAAATCTGCAACCCAGTTGTGGCACAGAGCTTAGCGAATGAAGCTGCTTGGTTCAGGCAGGCCTCAGGGCCTGCGGTAGAACTGCGATTGCAGCCTTGCAGTTTTGGGACCGTGTGTCCCCTGGCTCTGATGTTAGAAAATGAGTGATCAGATAGTAGTGAATTATTTAAGAGCAGAAGAAGTAACATCTTCTTTAATTAATTTCAAGTTGATTATGTGCGGTTATGTGTGCAAAGCGAAATGGCAGTAAAGTATTTCCTACAAAATACTGAGTACAGATGTATGAATATAGCTTTAGAGATTAATCTAGAAATTAGATTGCTTACTTTGGTTTTCAAAGGAAAAAGGACTAACTAATATATTGTGCATCGAAACCATCCACTGCATTCATACAGTAATTTTTCCCCAGCAATATTTCACAATAAAATTACCTGTAGCTTGTGGAATTAGTGCACTGAAATGATGAATCTAAAGAGCCTGTGTAGGGGTGAGACATTTTGTCAGTTAAGTGGTTGAAGAGCTGATAAGCATCTCTCCAATAAATCGTAATAATCACAGGTAGTTATTTAAACACCTCCGGAGCACCAGTTTACAGGGCAGGCTCTAACCAACTGGTTCAGTATTCTCATAGTCAATAGTGATTACTTCTCAATTTTAAAACAATTACCTCTCCTGAAGTCTGTATTAGTTACACCATTTCCAAAACAAATTTAACTGACTTTGATAGCTCCAGTGTAAATAATGCACACGTGTAAAAATAGCCAAGGGCCAAGTCTCCTCTCTGTTTTACTTTCTGGTGCTGATGCCTCCCAGAGCTCGGCCATCCTGGCGATCTGAACCCAGTGCTGGCACAACTGCTGAGCTCTTCCTCTGCCCACCAGTGCAATCTGTGGCTGATGGCACCTGGCCTAGAAAGTGGTGATGGGTGCATCCAGCTTCCTGCGCTTGCTTTCCCCATGCCCCTGTGTGCCTGTCTACGTGGTGTTGGTCAGGTAGAAGTGGAGTGTTTTCAGGAGAGCTCGTACCTCTGTTACAAAACAGGCCTGCCTGTTTTTCCAGCAGTGCTGAACTGTCTGCAGCTCCAGAATGACCACAGTTCACTAGTTAATTTAACAGAAAAAAAAACCCTTCAAAAACAATTACGAAAAAGTAGAGCAAAAAATTACCTCTATAAAATGTTTTCACTCTGTGATAAGACTGGCATGGTATTTTTGCCTTTCCGATCAGGTCCATTTTCATGGTGGACTTGTCACCTGAATAATTCATGAGTGGCTATGTCTAGGAGGTGAGCAGAAGCAGGAGTGAGAGCTGCTGGCGTACTTGCGGCACATGGCAGGAAGTGTGGGACAAGCTGGAGGGGAAGGTAGGCGGCTCTGTCTGGCATTTGCTTTAATTTTCCATAGCAAGAGTGTCTGCATGAGAGTAGCAGGGGCACTCAGGCTGAAGGATGTCTTAGTTTGCAAAGACAGCACTGTTTTTACAATGTGTCTGCCTGGGAAGGGGCATATTTGACTTTGGTAATATCTTGAGCATGTATTTTTGATAAAATCCTCCCATTAGTGTCTGTTTTGGTTATTTTTCTTGGCTTTCTGTTTTCAGACTCAGCCATAAATTCCAGGTGTAATGGGGAGCTGGCCAAGTAGGCTGTGCAAACCTTTGAGATCTAACACCTAACGGCCACCATGTGATTCATGGTGACTTGAGAGCTAGGCAGTGCTGTTGGCTTACGAGCAACTATGGGGAATGCTTAAGAACAATAATCAGTTATTCTCGCTCCTTTAAAAAACTTCCCAAATATTACTGTGTAATATCAGGTTTTGTACATTCATCCTACTTCAGATATTCCTTTCTGTGGCCCTAACCTACCTCATGGTGCTTGTTTAATGCTCACTCTCCTGTAAAGTGCTCTCACTTCATGGCTTAGTGGCACCATGCCAACTGCTGGGGCATTTAAGGGTAGTAACTGTTTGTTTTTAAACAATGAGATGCCTGTTAAGTGAAATTCACTGCAAGTGAAAGCTGGTAGCTGAAACACTGACTTTACCAGGTACTGTCTTGGCTTCCAGCGTAGGGGCACTTTATCGAACACTTCAAAAAAGAGAAAAATAAATGTATAATAATTCAGGTAACTGTATTAATGTATTTTATTTGTTACCATCATGTCAGCAGCAGAGGTGCTTATTAAACTTACTCAATTTCCTCATTATTTCTTTATATCCTTAACAAAAAAAATTAGAGAGCAAGGAAAAAAAAAGTTCTGCATTTTCATGTTGAGTTTTCATTTTGCATCCCTATTCAGGATTTAATATTAATATTTGCAAATCTATGGGCTATTTGCAAACTCTTGACTGAGATTATTATTTCAGATATCTCTTAATTCTAGTAAAAAAAAAAAGTAATCTAATACTAGAAAAGGTTTACCCTATAAAATTACCAGAAAAGAATACCTTACTTACTTGTACCTAGCAAAAGGACTGCAGTAGCAGCAAGGTTTGTATATTTGTCTGTTATAATCAACAAAGCAGTAACAGAGGAAAAAGGCAACTCGAATGTAGAAGATCTGTAGCAAGATATTCTGAGAGTTCGTGGACTTTTGAGGCTTCTACAGTCTCTCCGTAGCCCATGTTTTTCTCATATTTCAGCTGGAATCACCTATTTTTCCACTACCACCAGACGAACTTCACAAAATCTCTGTAACTGATTTTTCCAACAAGAGCTGTGCCAGCCTGTGTGTGGCAGCGAGAGGTCCCCTGCCCTCTGCAGCCAGGTTGCTGCTGCAGCCTGGCCCTGTATCCCCGTGTCCCAGCCTGGTCCCTTGGGGCTGATGCAGGCTGCGGCTGGGCTCCATGCAGCAGGGCCACGGACACATTGACAGTGGGCATCCTGTGAGTGCTCACTGGTAGCACCAGGGCTATTTAAGGGAGATTCAGAATGTGTTCTCTGGCTGATTAGTAGCTGAGGTGTATGGCTATTTGAAAGGGCTCTTTTTGTGACCTTCAGCTTGCATCCAGGACCTATTTCAATCCTAACCTTTGGCTTGTGTCTTGGTTTCTGACTCAGGCTCTTGACCTTTGGCATTTAGCCTGATTACTGGTCTTTGGGCGCCAGATCGCTTCTTGTCCTTAGCTTGGATCCTGGTTTCAGACATTAGCTCTAGCTGCTTATTGCAGCCTGGCACTTACATCTTGTTTGTGCTATTGAAAATTTCCCCCAAGGTTCCCCTAGTGTACTTCTTATGTTTCTTTTCCAACCTTTGTATAAATGAGTCAAAGCTCTTGTAATCAGAGCAGCTCTGTGATGCTCATTTACAGATGCATCCTGTCTCTAAGGGTCACTGAAGTGAGGATGCAGAGCTGTCGGGACACCTCTTCCAGGAGCCCTTGATTCACAATCAACATGGGGAGCCTGCAGACCACCTTTGCACTCCCCTCGTCTTTCAGGATGCCTCCTTGGCTTCCATGCAGGAGGTTGGGTGCCCCTCAGCCCAGCCTCAGCCCCAGGTGGCCACAGGAAGTCTGCTGCATAGCTGGATAATCCAAAACCAAAACATGTGCAAGCCTGCTAAGAGCCAGCAGCCCATTTGCAAGGAATCTGTTGCTGAGACACCAACTTGTAAATTGGCTCGTTTCATCAAATGTCTCAGGAAGAAAAACTCCATAAATTAAAAATGAAATCAATTTCCTCCTAAGACATTTGATGTGAAGTGACAGCAAGATCATATTTATGAAAAATAAATGCAACCCCCAACACCCCTGTAGTATTTTCCATAAAATCACCAATAAAATCTGTCAGTTTTGAAGGTCAGATGGCAGGATTCATGCTCACAGTCGTGACTACATGCTCACGTGAGTTTGTTTCCCTGGCTTTACTGTGTGAATAACTGTTCCTGCAGAGTGAATAAAGGCACTTGCAATCTGGTCCCAGCTGGAGACTTATTTTTGAAGCCAGTTCACTCCCTTCATAAAATACAGATTCTTTATTTTATTCTGCTTTGTATTTACTTCAAATGATTTGAGATCTCTGGCTTGACTGCTTCTCCATTCCAAATCATTTTCTGGTGGATGAGATGTATGTTACAGAGCTCTTAATTCTTTCTGGATACCTATTTGGAATAGATGCTGTTTGTTTGGGAGGAGAAGGATAATTGCTGCCTGCCTGGGTATCAGTTAATTAGAGGTCTCCTCACCAGTGGATGCCTGGCTAAACTCTCTCCTCTGCTGAGTAATTTATTAAATAACTACCAGACCATTCAGGCAGTCCCAACAGTATTTTATAGGAAAGAACTAATTACTTGGTATGCTTAGTGGGAAAAAGGGACGTAAGGAAATACAGGACAAATGTTTTCCATTGCTCACCAACATTTCTGTCACACCTTTCTCTTGGATCTCAGAGCTCTGTGAATTAGATCGAGTTCTTCCTCAAGTAAGGATGCAGGATGATTTCAGAGGAGACTGACTGTCCTTTTCTCCCACATTAATGCAACCTTGGCCTGCTTGGGAATGCAGCATAGCATTGCAAATAAGAATCACTGCCACAGCCTCAGCAAGGCTGCTCAGACTGGGAGAATCAGCCCACTGCGTGCTGGTGTTTGTGGAGCGGCTCGGGAACGGCACAGGGGAAATGCTCGATAAACCTCGCACTCGGCTCGCCTGTCACATCCTCTGCGGTGCGGCTGTCCATTAACATGCCACAGGCTCAGCCCCAGCGCTGGGGTCTGCCCAGGTCACTTGGTAGCTGTCAAGAGGATAAGACAAGCTTCCTGGGGAATGCACGAAGATTATTACGGGAAGGTGAAGTTAAACCATGTGCATGTGCCGTACTGAGTGCTTGGAGCAAAGGAGGCTTTATTCTGCTGTGTGGAGACCAGATGGACTCGGTGGCTGTTCTTTCAATTTCTGAGGGAGAATTCGGTACATATGGTCTGCAGTCAGCACCTTGTTCTGTCAGCTCGAGTCGCAGCACCCCACTCCCACCCCCCATAATACCCTTCTTTGTTTTATAAACAGAAAACCCACAGGTGAGTGTGAGGAGGTGTGTGTTACGGCAGCGTCTGGAATGTGCCAGCTCTTTATCTCGTTTGCTGAACCCCCTGGAATCCAAAAGCCCAAGCTCTTTCCTCTTTCCTGCAGGGTAGAGACAGATGCTATTTTGAAAAGAGAGGCTATGTGCCACAGTCACTCTTCTCAGCAGTCCAAAAATTGCTCAAGCTCTCTGTTACTCTCCAGATGATCTCCTGTTTTTATATATATATAACACACAGCTGGATAAATTGTGCAAATGGAAGGTCAGTGGATTCAATGGCTAGATCTAATCCTGCTCTGTTAGGAGCACCAGTCCTTCCAGTGGAAATGAGGTGTGTTAGTGCAAAAAGCTATGCCCAGGTATTAGTGAGAAACAGCAACGGTCACTTTGCATGCTGGGAGATGCTAACTGGGGAGAAAGCACGCTCCACTTTTTCAGGTACATGGTTCCTATAAAACTGACACATCAGTGCTAAAACATTATTCTACACAGCATTGTAGTTCATCTGTTGCAGGGTTAAATCCATAGCTTTGTATACTGAATAATTTCATCTGCTGCAGATGGAAACCTGAAGAGCCATTTTTGCAAAACAGTGAGTAAGCAACCAAACAATAAGACTGAGGAACTGGCTTGTTGACCCCAGTTTGAATATATATGATTGTACTTCATGGTATGGGTCAAGGAGAAATAAAAACCTCTAGTCTCTTTGTTAAAATAATTCACATTTTCATTTTATCTAGAACTTTTCTTCCATATTTGAATGAGAAATCTTGAAGCTTTGTTATTAATGAAGTGTGTATTGAACAGAGAAAGAAACTTGGGTTAGATACTCCTGTATGGTAGGCAAAGAGGTGAATAATAAGTTTTGATATCTGTTAGTTCTTTATTGAGTAAACATTCCTGGGAAGCATTTGTGGTAGGACAGTTCTGCTGTTGTTTCTTCACAAGATTTCAGAATATTAAAGCAGGAACAGGAACAGAAAATAAATTTTGCATAGTGGAGGCACCTGCCTCCCACCAGGACCAAAATCTGTCAGAGAACAAGGCTGAAACATTGCTCTGTCCTTTTGTTGTAGAATGGAAAGCAGCAGTGTAGACGGCATGAGGCCAGGTCATTTTTGTGGGGACTGACCATAACTCTGCCCAGAACATTCTTCACATAAATAGTAAAACAGAACCAGCCTTACAGGTAAAGGAGAAGCAGGGCTTCATGGTCTTTTATATTTTAAAAGGAGTAGTTAAATTTTCAAAGCAAAAGGGATTAGTAATAATCCTTTAAAACAATAACGATTCTATTTTTATTAAAAAAAAAAAACCTCTCTGTACTGAAATATTATTAAAGGCTGCCTATAATGTTCATGTCTTAATTAAATGATTAAGTGGAATTAGAATTCAGAAAACTTTCAGATGGTGGTGCCAGTTTGCTCCTTGTGAGGACAGGGAGGACTGCCGTCAGAACGGCTGCTATTGCAGCCCTGATGTCTCACAGGCAGCTGGAGCTGCTGGCTTTTCTTTTTGCAAAACTAGCAGAAGTTTTATTTAATCTTGACTGACTGGATGCCTACTTTCAACTAGTCCAGCAGCATATATGAAGATCATTACTTTGAGAGAGGCAGTTTCCATGGATTCCTTATATTTGATGTCAGGTTATACTTACATCTTGCATTGCGGGCTCTGTAACTCAGCTCTGTCTTACAAGCACACCTATAGCTTCAGAGATAAAAAAAGGTCATTGAAGCTGTCATCATCCACTGTGCTCAGGCTTTGGCTTTTCCTTTGTATTTTCCATAATTCAACAATAAGGACAAGCTGACTGATCTTCCTGCTCATGTTTTATGATGCACAGACACTCCGTATGTGCAAAAAAGGTTGCCCAAAACTGAGGGGTTTGTGCTTTCTTTCTTGCTTTCTTCCTTCTTTTNCTGGCCCCCCGTGTGATGTTTTTGCGAAAAGACCTATGTGGCAGGCAGGGTGGAGAGGGATCAAGAGTGCCTTTACATTAGTTGTCTTCCCCAGATGAGGGATCAGTTGTAAGGTTGTGTTGGTGTAGGATCTGCTGAAGGGTTGGATGCGAGCTGCACAACCTTCTGTTTTGAGGTTTCCATGTTTTTTACCCACTTGGGATGAAATTATGAAATGCCTGATAGGAGGCATAATTTGTTAATCTAACTAAAGGGGATTTTGCCACAGATCTCTCTGAAGTAGGATCCGGACCCTCATTACTGAGAGCCGGGTGCTTCCTTTTTCAGTCTTAACTATTAAAGAATGAGAGCTATCAGCTGAGAAAAACACGTATAGCTCACAGGTAACCTCTATCTGTAACATTTGTTTAAAATTAAAGGAAATTAAGACCAGAAAGTCATGTTTCTTCTCACCTTAATGTTAATTAACCTTCTGAGACAACAGTAACTTCAAAAGCTAATGGCTGTTCCGGGGGTTTTACCAATGGAAAGCCCTTCAAATACATTGCACAGAACAGTTCTTACAGTTCCAAGGGATTATTTAAAGAAAAAAAGATGTTACATCAAGGTTTTTAGTCTCACTGAAGTCCATGAGCATTGGATTAAGTCTTTAGATCTGGTTATGTAAACATTTCTGTAACGTTTTCAGACTGTAATTTTTGGACTGTTACTAGAGAGCGCTGCAGTGCTTTTCATAGCTTGATGTTTTAATACCTACTCTTGAAGAGCTTATAATTTATTTTCCACCTGATACATCCTCTTCCTATGTTAACATGTACACTGGTACTTAAGGGTATCACTCTTTCTGTTCTGTACTGCCTGAGGTCTGATGAAACGTGAGATTGCTGCTGAGCCTCGGTGATCCTTAATTTCTACGAGAGCAGAAGATGCCCCTTGCATTTTATCTTGTGGCTATTTCCTCTTTATTTGTGGGTAAGAGGTGTTTATACCCCCTGCCTTTTCTCCTCATGCCTATTCGCTGGATAGACATGACCACCCACGTAAACACTGTGTCAAAGACTTTCAGTTTCAACCCATTTTATCTTTTTCATAAACTTTGTTAAGTTAGATTTATTCTTGTATAGTCAGCGCAAAGTCTAAGGTCCTTGCCCACAAATGCTTAACCCCGCTTAACCTTGCTTCAGGTGTTAGCTGGAGCTTCAGCACACAGGAAGGTTGTGCTAGGCTTTGCAGAGGGGGCAGAAGACCAGGAAACACTTGCTTTAGATTCAGGGAGCTGTGTGGAAAACAAGATAAAGACAACACTCAGCATTCTGGGGTCCCGTTTGATGGCAATGAGAACCTGAGGTTTAAGAAGACCAGACTGTTTTCCCATTAATTCTGCATAATGCACTGACTTTTAACGTATCTATTTTCCCCAAAGTGTATCTCATTATTAACTGGGTAGTGTTAAACAAAGGCAGCAGATTAATCAAAAGGGACTAAATAATAGATGTCTTGCGTCAGAACTGCTGAAAGATTGCATGCTGGCAAGACTGAAACGTAGTCCCTCATTCATTGTTCATTCATTCTATGATCCTGTGACATCTGTTATGCTAGCACAGTAATACACTAAATCACTGCATCTCAAACGCAGCTGTATTTGCACAGAGGAAGCAGACTGAGAGCGTCAGGAAAATGGTTTTGAATGTGTGACCTGTATCTCATGCAAACAGCATGCCCTTCCCTGACAACACAAGCAAGCAGGGAGGTGGACTTCCACCTCTTCTCTGTGGTAAATGACATAAAATTATATAGGAGCATCAACATGCATGTATGTCCTAATGAATTTATGGCAGAGCTGTGGCTCATAAGCAACAGAATTGCTAATTCCCCTGCTACCAAATTAAGCTGTTGCATGGACATGTGTTTGTTTTTGATTCCCTGTTTCTTACAACCATCAGAGTTCTCAGGTGATAAGCATAATACAGTTTTTCCTTCTTCGGTAGCTGGACAGTTGTAAGAATGATGCAGTAGACTTCCTCAAACAGCCGAACATCTGTTATGAAGGATACAGAGCTGTCCATCTTGAAAAGCTTCACGAATGTGCACTCATTTCTGAAGTCAAGGAAGAAGCTAACCTAACAGAGACAATGGGGTTAGCTGACCGATATAACTGTTATCTTAAGGTCTTGTAACTAATCTGAACTAAGAACTTTCTTATTTGACTTACTGGAATTTTTCAAATCCTCATAAAATTTTACTGAGATAATAATAGCAATTGTGTGTTGCAAAGATAGCACTGTTCATCTCTAAGTGCTTTTGCAAAGATAAGAATCATCTTCATTGACACTGAAACAAAATTAAATGGCTTATGCTAAGTCCCGCAGCAACTTCTGACAAAGCTTGGGAGTAAATAATCCATCTGATGCAATGATGATGATGTCTGTGTAACAGTAACTGCATCTTTGCTGATCTTACTGTTTTCTGCAGAAGAAACAAAATCTGTCAAAAACTTTACAAAATAAATTAGAAAGAATAAATAATACTGTTGCTCTACACACCCTTCAACCTAGCATTAGCTAGTTCTGCAAGTGCAAGAAGTGGTCCTAAACCTCTGTGACCTTGGCCACCATCTGATGCTTAAGAACAAAGAATCTCTGAGGCTGGAAGGGGACATGGGAGGACACCCAGCCCAGCCTCCTGCTCGAGGCAGGCACCAGGACTGACCTCAGGCTCAATTACTCGGGGTTTGTCTGAGTTAAAACTGACTCATCACCGTCAAGTAGTTTTAATCTATCTCAGTTGCTCCTGCATATTGCAGTTGTAATATTTATTTGTGGTCTGCCTTCTCTTTCTAGTTTATTTATTCCTGTTCTACTGTAGCACAAATTTAACTTTATCATATTAATGCTTAGTCTTCTGGATCTGTTAAGCCATTTGTAGTAGTTTCATAACAGTATATCTCACAGAGCTATCAGTGCAATTCCCTCTCTATCACACCATCTTAATGAGAGAAGGGATAGCTCTCCTAGCTTAACTTCTTGCATCCTGCTTTGTAAGATGCTGTTTGTTCTTGACATGTGAGGTATCTTTGGATGCTGTCCTTGAAGCCTTTGCTTTCCTTTTCACTGCGTTCTTATTGTGTCTGTCTGTGCTCTAAGTTTTATGCTCTGCCAAATTTTAGCCTGGAGTGACAGCTGAGAAATAAGCATTATAATGAAAGTGCTGACAAACCCTTAGCTGTAATGACGTGAATGGTGCAGCTATCATTTGAGTTTGCTGTGTTCTTTACTTTAAATCTTTAATGCTATTTTCTCTTTTTTATCCTGTACTGAGCAGTGGGATTACTCAAGCGGTTTATGTCTTAGAAGTTGCGCAGTTAAGTGAGTTTTTTGGTGGAGTGGAAGGGCTCCTCTCTGGGGGCTACCTGCTTCATTTTAGATGTGTGGAAAAGTTTAAGTGTTGTGGAGGAAAAATGCCATCAGCAAGGTGCTCAATACTGCATTGCCATTGCAGCACTGCCACCAACTTTGTCCCCCATGAGCAGCCACATAATGACACCTTATTTTCTATATGTCTAGCTGAAGTAAGGTCAATATCTGCTAAGGTGGAAGAAACAGGGCAGTCTGTATTGCAAAGGGAAAGAGAGGAGCATGAAGAGTGAGAAAATTTGGATCATAGTAAGAAAATATTTGCTGATTATGTAGGCATTAATATTTTAGGCTGTAAGTCATTTGAAGCAGGATGTCTGCCTTCCTGTGTGTATGGATGCTGTCCAATATGTTTCTGACATTACCGTAGCACAAATAATGCATGCGCTGGATATGAATCAGTGCTGAAGTGCCCACTCTCTGCCGGCATGAAGCTGACATTGCAGCAACGAAAGTAATGATCCCATGGAGTTTCACATTGATTTCAGGGAAAGCAGAGCCAAGTTTTAAAGAGGCCTTTTGGATTAGTCTCTAGCTTTCCTAAAGTGACAGAAGGCTTTTCATCTTGAATAGGTCCTGCTTGTTTATGCTGGACCAGGATTAGGCCTTTGAGAAGTTATCTGGACAACATCTGCCTGGTTCCAGGCAAATGCAGTCACTTTATGGATGTGGGCCTCTTGCTCTACCAGTGCTAAGGAAGAGGTGAGCTGTAATCCCTGCAGCTCCATCATACACCTCCCCATGGTGGCTGAGGTTAACACTGTATTAATCAGAACAACATAAATATGGTATGTATGTGTTAGAAAATATAAAACAAGGTGTATGTGGAGAGGCAGGCTTGCAGCCTAGAGACGTGGACTGACTTGGACCTCATGAAACCCAGCCCCATTCTCATGTTGAGGAAATGAAACGCTGATCTTTGGACATGGGGAGGACTTGACTGAGCATGGCTATGAACAACCTGCTCGTGTTGGTCCTGCTCAGAGCAGGGGATGGGGCCAGATGACCTTCAGAGGACATTTCCAGTCTATAGCATCCTACACATCCAGTCTATTAAAAGAAAAATTAGTGAAATCATTGTCCTTTGTGCTGTGAATCTGAGTAAACTGTGAAACCAGTGGGTGCTTAGAGCTGCCTAGAGAGATGTTAATAGTTCTGTCAGCATCAGCACCACTGGAGGAGATCCCTTGAAGTGTGATATAGCACCAACAGATTAGCTCACTGCTGTCAGAAAAGTTAGGGTACAAACTTTGATTTGATCTCCTGTGCTTCTCTGTCACTATGAGATCTGTATTTCTCTCATTCTTTGTTACGATTATCAAATCAAAATCCTTATACCTCAAGAATTCACCTGCTTAGTCAGAAATCATCACACTTTTCCTTTGCTGTACCGTCTGGAAATTATGTTGATTCACAGAGAAGAGATTACCGTGAATCGCCCCTGCCTTTGATCTCATTTTCTCTTCTGCTTTCCACGCGTGACAGCACCGCGCTGCGGGCTCGCTCCCACCTCTCAGGCTCCCTGGGGTATGACTTGGAGAATTCCTGAAACTGTGCCACGCCAGTGTGCCCTCCCAGGGAGCCGCTGCCGGCTGCTTGTCACAAGAAGCCGCCCAGATTCTTCAGAGCACTATCACTCTGTTACTCTCCTTGGTCAGTCAGGATTTGGCTGCCTGCAGAAGGCACACGCAGGCACTGTCTGTGCATCT
Source organism: Alectura lathami (assembly GCA_013399715.1). Taxonomy (NCBI): domain Eukaryota; kingdom Metazoa; phylum Chordata; class Aves; order Galliformes; family Megapodiidae; genus Alectura; species Alectura lathami. The sequence goes on from VXAV01000323.1 coordinate 371,145, forward strand.
GGGTGTAACACCAGTTCTCCTGAGATGACAGCTAACACCAGTTCTTCACTAACAGTCTCTTGAGGGACAAAGCCAATAGGAACAGCAGTAGTGGGAGTGATATTGTGCGTCTTTGAGTCAGGTTTGATTAAAGAAGGTAAAAAATCATCTGAAGAAACTTCTGAGTATCACAATTGCAAAACAGGTGACAACAGCGTTCTCTGGATCATGGCTGACTTCTTGGCTGAAGGATTTTTTTTTATTTTTCTGGGATTGGAATTGACAACATTCTGCTGGTCAGAAGCATAAAAGCACAAGAAAATGTATCGAAAAAATCGAAGTAAACTTGTTGCTTTGTTTTGCTTTACCATGGTTAAATTTTAGATCAGATCATGGCAGATGAAGGAAAGTCAAAACACCCTAGACCTCAAATTGAGACAACACTGGTTTCACCTCTTATTGCCTCACCTTGCCTCCACATAAAATTGGGATTTTTGACTTACATTGGAAAGGAGGATTAGAAACTTAATCCATTCAACTCTGTAAAGTATGTTGAAATATTTGGAGACTGACGTATGAGTCCAAAATTTTGCTGGTTAGGAGCTGCTGTGCTGGGTAACAATGGTAATAAAGTCTAGGTACATTTTTTGTGAATGTTTTTCTGAAATCTTGTTCTGCAGTGTGACAGAAGGAGTTACTAAAGAGACCTCTGCAGAAAATGCAGCTCCAAAACAGATAAACATTGATTTCAATCACTCCTGGTCTGCGAATGTAGGTACAAGAGAGAGATACACAAAAGAGACGTGTTTTCTTGAGTGAACAACAGAAGTTACGTAATAATTAGTCAGACTTGAGTGTAAAACATTTTCTGATTTCATTGTGCTTTCCTCTGCAACCTGCTGTAGGGAACCTGTTTTAGTAGGGGAGTTGGACTAGATGATCTTCAGAGGTCACTTCCAACACATACAATTCTGTGATTCTGTGGTTGTGATTGTTCTTAGGGTCATGAATATGAGCTGACATAACAAAATACTTATTTGTTGAGTGTCTAGTAAACTTCAGGAAAAATTCCGAAAACATCAGCATAAATATCAGTGTGATAAACCCGAAGTTTTTTGTCCTTTGCACCACTTTTCCAAATAGCTTATGGGTAGTCCAGTGTGTCAAGTCAAGAGGAAAGCTTTCAGAAACCAAATATATTTATATTCTGCCCAAGAAGTCACACATTTTTTTTTCATCTCTGAAAACAGAGGAAATATTTGAGACCAGGGCGTTCCGGTATAATACATGGCAACAACTAAATCCATGTGGGTTCATACAGACACAGAGTATGTGGGTTAGTTGGAGAGCTGGGCAAAGAGCTGCCCTGCAGAGGCAGACAGGTATGTGGGTGTGCTCTCAGCCACCCCTGCCCAGCTGGGCTGTTATCTTTTTCTGACAGCCTCTTTGTCACTGGCTGCTAAGAGAAAACTAACATTTCATCTTCAGAGGGACTGTGGCAGAGAACTTGGGACACAGCAGTACCTTCAGCTCCCTCCCTGTCTCAGAGCTCACAAACCAACTGTGAGAAATGCTGCTAAAGCTTGTCCTGACCAGTTTAGCTTGTTTCCTTTTTCCCCGCTTAAACATGTGTTACATCATCAGCAAGTCTGCATGCTATTCTGAGAATTACTTTCCTGCAGATTTCCCTATGGAGAGCTAAAGTCTATCTTGCGGGGAGAAAAAGTGTGTAGATGTCTGACACATTACATTTTCTTCTATGTTTGCCCTTCATTCGTGTACAGCAAGAGGCTAAAAATTGTCAAGGATATTTGTTGCTTGTCACTCTTATTTGTACATGAACATACGCATACAGCCTTATGTAGAAACATGGAAACTTTGAATTTTAAAACAGTACAAAAAGGTTTATATCCTTGTTTATCCTCTAGGCACTGTGCTCTCACTTCTCTTTTAATGCTGATGGGAAAGAGGCTTATTAATGGGCTGGTTCAATAGACTTGTTAAAAGATTTTCTTTATAATAAAGGAAAAAATACCCACCTCTTTGAATTCCATAATTGAGTGAAATTACCTCACTGATTTAGTATTTATTTTCCAAATGACTAAGCATCTCATTTTTATACAGAATAAAGATTCTTGTCAAGAAAAATTGGTCACAGTTCAGACGTTTTCTAACAAGACATCAGCTGCATCATCAGTATGGTTTTCTTCTCTAAGCTGAGCATTAGCTCCTATGAGAAAGAAGTAATATGCTGAACTCCACATTCTTCCTCCCCTCTCTGATCTGCACATCGTGCTCCACTGCTGTTGTACATTAATTCTCTCATGAACCAGACACTCAATATCACTACAGGAAGCACAAAATTTTAGTGAAAGAAAGATAGTTTAGGTCAGCCCACTCCATTTCCTCACCCGTACAGGACTGTGCTGGAACACCTAGAGACTCCAGATGCTTCTCCACTAATACAAGAAAACCGTGTGTGTGAACTAGGAGCAAAAGAGAGAAGGAAGAAAGATGTTCTTGGGAAAGCATGGGGGAAAACAGTGGCACCAAGTTTCCAGATGATTCTTCTTGCATAGGGGGAAGTTGGGACAATCATCATTGAGATCCTTATTTTCCTCTCCCTGAAGGGTTTGAGGTTCTCCTTCTGCCTCTTCAGTGAAAACCTGGTATCCTCCTACTTACAAGAATTTGTTCCAAAGAACAAAGAGCCATCCTGTCTTTTTCCCATAGATTTCAGTGCAGAAAGACAGGAAAAGGATTTCTATTGTTCAGAACATTTAATTTCACCAAATATAAATGTATTTAATAAGTGAAAGACAAGCTAATATTTATTCTGTGCCTTGAAATAGATGAATGTTAACCCAAACATTCTAAAGTTAAATACATTTGTTTGGCAAATATGGTTTTCAGGATCTTTTTCTGGTTTACAAGAATCAGTCTCCTACAAATTCTATTTGCTTTGGTTTTAAACCCAGTCTTGCTTACATTTTTTCTGCACAAAGCCTTGGGGCACCACGACAGCTAGTGTATTTGCACACACATACCCTTCCCAAAAGATGTAGTCAGCTGAAATTAATGTGAGTTCAGGATGCATCTTGTAGAAGTAAATCTTCACGCAGTTATTTGTCATAGAATCTCTGCCATAGAATCCACTGTAGTCTTCTCTAGTTTTCATGTTTAGAATGTCATTTCATAAATTATGCATTGGCCTACTCTGTTCTTACAACCATTAGATCCACTTTTGCACTACTCCCTGTATGCACTGTGGAAAAGTCTTTGGAGCACTGTGTTGTGTTCACACAAACGGCATGCATCTTCTGGCTCCAGGAATAAACTGTGCTGCTATTCTTTAATGTCAGAGGCTTCCTGCCTTGTGTCTGAGACAATGTTAAGGCTTAAACTCGGGCTGCATCTCTTACACCCATTCTGCAGTATGCTGAGTGAAAACCTCACAGAAACTGCTTGCAAGTCACTCTTAGGCCCTTGAACTGTAAGAGGGAAAGTGTGTTTTGGCAACACCACTCAAGCTATACATCTAGCCAATTTTTGAGCAGTTATTGATCTGCAGAGGTTTCATTTCTCTTTGGGACTTTGCTTTCCTAATCTGTGCTAACAGGTGGGCATACGAAGACGTTCCATAAGTTGTCTGTGGACCTTTTGGAATCATTGCTTACAGTGTGGTCACTGTACTACTGAAGTGGGAATCCATCTCCTGGAAGGTACAATTCTATATGAGTCTAGAACAGTTTCGATTATGAACAACCCGCTCAGGCAATAATTTCATCAGCTGAGCTCAAAACCTGTCACACCAAGCATTTTTTCAAAGGCAATTAAGAAAAGTTTTATTCGTGTGGATGTGGCACAGCTTTGCACATTGTATTTCCATTTGGGATGCATCTTCATGGTTAGCCAGAAATCAAATGTCCAGGGAGATTTTCAGCTTAGTTCCTAACCCAATTTGGAATAAGGATAAATGAAAACAACCAGTTCAGCTGGCTTCACCAGTGTCATAATGAATGGTAAGTTTCTGCATGAACTCCTCTTTGAGATGAAACTTCGTAGGGACTGTACTAAGCAAGAACGCTCAGTTTGTTCAAGAAACCTTTCTCTTTATGGGCATGATGGAGTGTTCACAGAACCAAAAGGAAAACATAATTTCCTTCTGATAACTGAGCACACAATGATCAGTGTATCTCCCTCATTGTCCTTTACACTCAGTAACATCAAACGTGCATAGTCTGAATGAGAATCTTGTTTGGCTTGAGAAATGGTAGAAGCAGAGGTGGGAAAACACGTAGATAGCATCTACTTTAGTAATACTCTAAAATTTTTTACATATGATAGCAATTAGCAGCTGATGGGAATTTTAAACCCTGCAATTTTGAATTAATTCCCAGGTTTAAGGATCTGCAGTCAATGGGGAACAACTGGTGATGTATCCAGATCACAGAGATTGCTTGGTGGGATATTCTCGTGTTTGAGAAAAGTGAAAAATGGAGCCACAACTATTCAGAAGTTAAAGGGATATTTGAGTGAGCAGCCCCATTTTGGCATCCACTTCATTAACCCTGTTGACTGAATGACTCCTTCACATAAATAAAACCACTTCCTGGGGCAAGGAGAATTTATTTTATGCAAAATTGCCAGAAACCGAACCAAAGGAATAATTAACTAGAATTATATTATTTCTGTACATACTTAATTGCTTTCTGTCTAAGCCTATTTCTAAGTTTTATTATTTCCATTTCTCAATACTGAATAATGTTTATGAAGAAATTATGGGAAATTCAAACAGTTGCATCTTTTTCCAGATTTTTAATGGATTTGTGCAGAGAAAATATTTTTCTAAAAGGTGCCTTCAGGGAAATGTCTTTTACTTCTTCTGCAAATGTGTATTGCTATGACCACTGAAATGTGAGCTCGGAAATGGGAGCAGGCAGTAGCAGATGAGGTACCACTACTGCTGTTCTGGGAACTGGGAAAAGATGTGAGCACAAAGTGACAATTCCCTGCTCTTTGGAAGTGCAGTCACTTTATTCTCCCGGCTGTGGTAGTTTCTAGAGTAAAGGGAATTGAAATCGTGCCATGGTTATATATGAAGAAAGCTGTTTCTAGACAGTTTTGCATGTAATGTGTGGTTACGATTTTGACAAAATTTATATTTGAATATTATTTTAAGAAAAATAAAATATAAATAATAGATACTGTGTGGTCTTTAAAAACTTAATTTAATTTAGCTCAGCATGGGTATGCACAGATATATTAGTTTGTATCTACAGCTTTGAGTAAAGCCACCAGTTTACGCATGAGTGGAATGACGTCTGTCTGAGACCTGTCCTTCCTCTCCTCGAACCGTTAGCTCCCACAGACATGTTCAGTTTTGAATAGTTTCTTATGCTGTCATGTATGGTTGGCTTTCTTAATGGGTAGCTCTTGCTCTACCAAAGGCTCACAGACTGAGATAAATGTTTGAGTACTTAGCTAGAATGAAATGATTAAGCATAAAGGTGAAAAATTTCATTGTAGCTTTGTAGGAGGAGCTCTGGTCAGGAGCTGATGTCCTTGTTTCTGTATACATTTTTGTACACTTTTCATAGAATCTTAAAAAATACAGGATTCGTGCTTTCTGAAAAACATATATTTCTGCTTGTTATGAGGCATAAGGATTTTGCTGAAACACTGATGCACTACTGTCATGCAAAGGAAGATCTGTAGGTCAATTCTATCTCTATTGCATTTTATAGACTAATCTATTAAAAATGAATCTTGATTTTCCTGCTAGAATTCATGACAGTTTTGAGTTTATTTATCTTTTAAAACTCAAAACACAAATCAGAGGAATTCGTGTGTTTAAAGAAATGACAGTGTCTTATAAAAATCCACAATCCCACCTACCCACTAATACTCTTCCCTTTCAGAAATAACTTTTGAAGATGGGGAGATACATGAACCATTTATCTGTGTATTGGAAAGATGTTGAAAGAATGATCGTCACTTGCCACTGATTCTACTTGACAGTATGCAAAGTATAGAGCTGTAGATTTTAAAACTGCAAGAGACCGTTGTGACTGTTTCCATCAATGTAATTTTATGAATGAACTGTTGTATCACATCCAGTAGCTATGACTGAAAGAGAACTGATCTTTCAGAAAGATGTCTGACTTTGATTTAAAGGTTTTCTGTGATGGAGAGTCCTTTGCAGGGTTAAGAAATACACCTTCACAATAAGGAATACAGCCAATTTTTGTACATTTTGTATCACGCTGATGTTATCATCCATATTATTAATCTAAAGGACAAGTCAAATACCAGAGGGAAGTCTTAATATATTACATTAATGAAGTTATTTTACCAAAACATCTCTTAGTCTTGACAGAAAAATAGCAACAAGGTGGTCTGAAAAATGTATTTTCTGTTATACTGTTCCAACTGACATGAATTATATTACTTTCCTTTAATTTTTTGTTACTTATAAATTCTAGTGCTGGCCTTTCTGCTATTTTGCCCAGGATCCCTATCAGGCTGACAGGCCTGTAATTACTTTGGTCCTTCCATTTACTCTGTTGAAATTTGGCACAATTGAGCTTTTATTTTTTTCTGTCAAGCTGAATTTCAGTATTGAATTCTCCTTCCAAGTTATGAAATTGTCCTTGGAATTTTTACAAATAACAACGGACAATGTATTGTTTGCATCGTGAGACCACCATTACATGTCACTGAGGTACAAAGTTGTTTTCTAAATAGCTAAGTATTATATCTCAAAAGAAAACCACTAGAAGTGAGAACAACTTAAATTTTCTAAAAATAATAATAAAAAAATTAGCTTTTCTAGAATGATGATTTGAATACTTATTCTCTGGAAGTGTTTAATTCAATGGTCACTGAGCACAGGGTGACTTTGCAACGCTGGAGTTTATGCACACAGAAGTGTAAGTTGGGATGACAGGTTGTATCACTACTTAAACATTGATGGTAGTTTATTTAGAGGTCAAATGCTGCCAGGTTAAAACAGAGAAGAACCACCTTGCTAGTTGCTGAGTAATTTGCAAGAGCAAAATAATCTTCAGGAGAACTCAAAACCAGGATGGACTGGGTGAATTCGGTGTGCATGTCCTTCAAGAGTGCATTCCAGTTTGCCAAAGTACTGAACTACATTTTTAAATATCTGAGAAGTCAAAGAGTCTTCATAGTATTTCTGGAATGGCCACATTCATTCTTTCTTCATTGCAAATACACAAACAAAAGAAAATGCTAGTTTTCGTAGTGCTTAAAATGGCTGCATTTTCATGGACAGTGATTAAAGTCTTTGATTTACTGTAGCTCTGTAAAAGGAAAAAGAAAAAAGTGTTTAGGAAACTTCTAAAACTTAGTATGCTAGTCTTTCAGGTTTCTCTGTAGACTTCCAGATTTACTACTTTAATACTCCATGCCCTATACAAAGTATTAGATGATGATTAAAATTAAGCTATAGTGTTTCTCCTGGCTGCAGCTTTGCCAAAATAGCGTGATTTGGAGGCTGTTTTATATTAAAAAGTACTACCCTGTTCAATACAATGTACTTTCCTGAAGATTTGTTGTTTTATCTTTACAAATTTGATTCTATATATGTCCATTCTAATTCAGTGCCCACTTTAGTGGCTTTAAATTACTGTAAGTTACTTAAACAGTGTTACATAATTCTTCACAATCTTGTTCTGTTATAGAGGTATTTAACTTTTTCCTTCTCCTTTTTCATGAATGATTGCTTAATATTAAAATGTCCCATTTTTAGCGTCTTAAATAATACGTTACCACAGATTGTTTTATTTACAATTATTTTTAGTAGTTATTCTATTACAGCTACAGGATCCATGTATATTTTATAGTGTGTAGAACCTATCATGACAATGTGAGTATAACAAGTTCTTCGATATAAATAAGATAATACAAATGCAGATCTGAATTCTGCCTGCTCATACGCTGATCTGATTGCATTGACAGCGGTTTGCTATCTAGTATCAGAGAGTTTTCTTCCATTTAATCTTTGTAACATTGCCTGCACAGTTTCTGCAGCAGAAAGTTAAGCCCTAACACTATTGAAATTAACAGCAGAGCTCCCAGTTGTTTCGCTAACTGCATGATTTATCCTAAAGGAATGACCTTTCCTGATATTGTTAAAATCATTGACGCCCACTGTATTGGGGTCTCCACAAATAATCAGAATCACTGTAATTAAAATACAGTCTAATATAGGCAGTTTGTGTTCTTACATGCGATGCAAGCCTCCTGAAACCTTATTCTTTGGTTTCATAACCACACTGACAAACCTTGGCACTGGCTGTCATTGCCTGATGGAATGGATGTCTACGGCGGCGTTTGGCTTGCTTGCTCCAGCAATACGCTTGGCTCCAAGTTCTGTGTTGCCTGTGATTGCTCTGTAAAGCAATTAGCTAACTAGCCTTGCTCTTAATGCTGTGCTGACATCAGCAAGGATGGTGATGGCCAAAGAGTTTCAGCATGAATCTCTTTAATGTAATGTCATCAAATAGAGCATCCACAGTAGTTTCAGTACAGCCTGCAACACAGGATAGTGTAGGCTATTAGGGAAAGGTCAGTAAGTAGGCAAGAAGCATATCCACAAATGTTTAAACTAAGCAGTATTCAATGACATAAAGGTTGTTTGCAAGTGCATTCAGAAGGGCAGACATCTCCAGAGAATAAGAAATACAGATTTCTAGTGGTGAATTTATTCAGTGAAAAATCTGGGCAGAAGTATTCTGAATCGGATGAAGGAATATTTGGATGACATGCATCTTACCACTTACTTTGGCAATTCTTGTTAGACTTCAGATGTCACTTCAGTAACCTCTCCAGGGCATAAAATGTGCTAATTAATCAAAGACAGTAGACAGTGTTACTGCATGCTGGGGTGTAGAGAAGCCAAGAAGGCAACTGCTTCTTTCTGTGGTTAGGAGATGACTAAATGACTTACTTGATTCAACAGGTTGAAAAAACCTAGCGATTACAACAAAATATTAAGTTATTTAATTTTGCCTGGTAATATCCTTTGAATATAAGAGGGTCTATGGGTTTCTTCTTTCATGCTGTTAAGTACAAAGCCAGCGATTTGAGGCAGGACGGTCTTGCTGTCCCTTTACATGAAGAGTTAGTAGAATATAAGACAAATGCTCTGGTATTGTGGTCTTCCGGCTTTGGGGTTGTTTTGCAGTGCTGAAATAGGGCTCATGGCTGACCCTGAGATACCTCTTCTTTTAGATCTACCAGCAGACTGTAATGGAATCAACCTTAAAGCTTCCCTGTCATTGTGAATATGGGTGCTGCTGCTCCCCAGGGATTCAGTAGTGAGCATCTGGCTTCCGTGAAAAATGGAAGATAGATAGAAATTGAGAGGGGGCTGCAGACCATCAGTTCAGATTGACTTCAGAGTAATGGAAAATGAAGTTGCAAACACAGCTCATTTGCAAAGATTGTCCCATTGTGGATTGACGTGAAATGCTTTGTGTTCCTTCCTAATGCTCTACATGGTTCCTGGCCTCATGCTTTTGTGTCGGTAGGATGACTCTGGCCACTCAGGTCATAACGAGTCTTCTCTGCTTTCCTACCTCTTTCAAATTTGGTTTCTGCAGCCTGGAGTAGTGTTTACCTGCTTTTGTGTTCTCCTTGAGCTCTTTCTGCAACATCATCGTTAAAGGGTCACTGCAGTTTGAAATCTTTCAAGTATAAGTAATAGCTGCCACAAGTAATCCAGCCTCTCATCTTCTGTGTTACTGGCTATTCTAGACAGTGCAAAGGTTGGTTCTTTATTGCTCTGGAAGTTGCGCTCTCCTAGCATTTTGTTTTTCTTTAGTGCATGGATGTTGAATAGAAGCATGCATTGACACATCTAGCTTTATCGTGTTGTTTTGCTAAGTCCTCTCATGCACAGGTTCAGTTAACAGCTCAGTAGCTAATTCTGTGTTGATCTTCACATCACTTAAATATTTTGAGATCCTGTATTGTTTTTCTTCCCTTCCTGAGCAATCTTCTCGCTTTGTCAATTCTGGCAGCCTTAAACAGCGCTGTTGTTGGGTTTGGGTATTTTTTTTACAGTCTTTCAGCTTCACTTCATAATTCTCTTAATCCTTTTCGGATTTCGTGTTCTTATATATGTCATATAACCTCTATTTTTCCTCAAGAGCTCTTCTGACATTCTTAGTCATCCACATCAGTCTTATCCTTCCTTTATGAACAATCTTCAAGCTCTCACAATCCCTTGACCCCCGCTCACTGCCCCAACTCCAGTTTTGTTCATTATTTAGCACTGTATGTGGCTGGATTGAAAGAAACACAGATCTCATGGAGTCAATGATATTGAAGTGTCTGCCTATTTAGGGGAAGCATTGATGTTTAGCTTCAGTGGTTCTGAGTCAGCCTTTGCCCCCAGGCTGGTGCCGCATTGCTGGCTCATTTGAGCAGCAGAGAAGGTGGTGCCTGGTGATGCAACAGGCTCAGACTCTGAGCGGGCACAGATTTGACTTGCCAAAAGGTAAATCTGTGTAAGCAGCATGCTTAGGCAGAGGGAAAAAAATAAACTTTGGAAGACAATAAATTGCTGTGTTTGTCTGAGAGTGGCTGGACAGCAATGTGCTGAGCTCCTAGGAAGACAGGAAAAGTCCTTCCAGAGTGAACTTGCTTTCCCAGTGCCTGCAGGGCATATCAGCTAACACACCATGCACACATGGCAGCTGATGTGACGGTGGGCACCTGTGTATCAGGCACAAGATCAAATGCATTTTGTGTACACATACTGCATCTCCAAACACTCATATTGGAATATGATTGAAGTAGTGTTTCTGATGAAGTTATAACATTGAAATATTGTATCTAAAAGCAGAATTAGAATTGGAAGATGGAGAAAAAGAACATTTCACATGGGTTTACAGTGAAGAATATTTGACAAAAATCCAGCCTACTGAAGAAGCATTCCTGTCTATTTTTGTTTAGCTTGATTCCTGATGTTTTCTAAGTGGTTTAAAAGCTTATTATGCTAAAATATAGTTTCACAACTTATCTTTTTAAAAGTCTCTATTACACTTGCTCTCTCCATAGCTCTGAAGCAGTAGCTCTCAGGCATCTCAGTACTGTGCCTCACTTCCATCAGGGAGGAACATTTTATATTTCATTATTATAAGCCACTTCCTAACTAGAGCAAGTGTTCGTGTGTGGGCATATGTATGCTGTGTGTACCTCAGTACTTGCCCGCAGAGCATTTCCAGTGGCTGGGCAGCATGAAATTCATCATTAGCCTTCTCCTTTTCTTGTGTCAGACATAAAAAATCATAAAGATCTGCAGTCTTTTTTTTTTTTTTTTTTCAATGCTTTCTGAAATGGTTGAGCTCTTCTTTCCTTCTTTCTCCTTTCGACTGAAGGAAGACATTCAGCTACAGCTTGTTCTCCAGTTAGAGCTGCTTTGCGGAGAGATGGGCGCTGATGGAGACAGGTACTTTGCAGATGTCTTTCCATTATGGCAACCCAGGACTACAGCTAGGGACCAGTCTAATATCTAGCACACATGAACTTACCTTGCAGACTCTTCTAACATATGCCTAACTGCAAGATGCTAAGAAACTGTATCTTTAGCCAGGGATCTCCTTGGCAAAGGTCACAATCATTTGTATTTCCATTAAGAACACCATGTACTGAGCACTAAAGCAGTTCTGAGGTTCCTCTCAGACATCGAAACTTCAAAAATAGTGATGGCTGAGACAAAGTCTTTGCTAGGAGTTTTTAATAATGGTGTTTGAGCTCTTTCAAATTTGTTTAAACCTTGAGTTTGCTGTCAAAATTGTGCTGGAATTTCTGAGAGCCTGTGTAACATACTAGGTGCAGCTGCAGCATGTCCACTTTTTGTGACTTTAGAACATGATTTTGTATGTGTGGGGCTCTCAAATGTGATTAATATTGCCAGGTACCTATATTACCCCTTGAGGGGCACAATAAACATCATTTCTCTCTCATCAAATGTTGTTTTACCCGTTATGCAGTACACAAAGTAGGTCAAAATGTGCTACATTTAGGTTTAAGCAGAGCCCTTAAACCTAAATCAACTTAATCTAAATTGAACTTCTAAGTGAAATTCACCATTTGGTTTGTTTACAATTTTCTAAATTCATTATGAGATGAGAGGAAGCAATCTGTATCTTGTATAAAATATGCCCATAAATAAGCTCAATCACTGGTCTTTCTACAGAACAAAACCAAAAAACCCATAAACTAAACCAGCTAGAGGCTGAAAATAAATTTTTAGATTGTACTCTGTTGTTTACTCTTTTTGTTTGTTTGTTTTGTTTTAGTTTTTAAACTGTGCATTTTTATGGAACAGCAAGCACAGATTATGCCTTAGTAATTTTTATGGCTTCAGCATCTGTCCCTTTGCTTTTATTCACATATTTTCATAGCCATAATCTCTAGTTTCTTATTTGATGATGAAAACATCTCAGATGCAGAAATGGATACAAATCTTGCCGAGTTCAGTGAGAGTCATTTTCAGGAATAATCCTTTTATTTGACAGGAAAGAATGACCCCAGGCAAAAAAAAAAAAAAAAAAAAAAAAAAAGAAAAAACAAAAATTAAACA
>VXAV01000323.1:403725-418928 GCA_013399715.1 Alectura lathami
TTGGCAGCCTAAGTGTACTGTACTGAAATATCATTTTGGGTTTCAGTAGAAATTTGCAGATCAAGTGGCACAAAGGAGCAGATCAAGCCAGTTACGTTTCTATGGTATAAGGACCAGAAAGCTGTTTGCAATGTAAGGACATAAAAATAAGTGTTCACTAATAAGGTTCAGTAGTTTAATAATTCCAGTTTTTCTGGGCTGGCTGGCAGTGGCTGGAGTTGCTCTCCAGTGGTGCAGCCGCCTCCAGCAAGATTGCATCTTATGCCACTCAGCTAATCAGGAAAATGCAGTCCTTGCTAGGAAGCGAGCAGCAAATACCCCAAAGCTGTATTATGTTTATCAGAGTTGTGCTAGTGCAGTTTTCACTCTGATGGATTTATTAGCATGCCACTACTCTTTTTTTTTTTTTTCCCCCTAATATTGATGCATGGTCCTTTTAAAACACATGCAGGTGAAGTGTGGCATAAGTCAGTTATTTACTGTCATGTGATGTTGAAATAATTGTATGCTTATCATCCTAAGAAAATTTAATAGACATGAATAGAGGTAGCTTTTCTTTCAATTAATTTCTTGTTATATCAAAGGAAAAAGCTGAAAGAAAGCAACCTACCAAATTATTTATACCTTGTACAGTTGTGTTTTTAAGTAAGTTCCCAATCTCTAGGTGCCACTCACTTGAAGGGAAAAAAAAAAAAAAAGAAAAAAATTCAATAATAAAAAGTACCATTTAACCTAAATGTATCTAAAATTATTAAATGGTGCTACAATTTTTATTCTGATGGACTGCTAGAGCAAAGATGAATGCTTTGAGATGCAAAGTCTCTGTGACCTACCTGCCCTAGCAGTGCAGCAGACTCTTGTCTCCTGTAGTTAGAAGTGCCTCAGTTGCCGTCATTCCTGGAACAGAAAAGTTTCTCTACATTTGCAAATTTTCAGATTTTGTCTTAATTATAACAAAATAGTGCATTTCAATTCAATTTGACACTACAGCATGGTCTCAGCAGGGGCCATGCTGTTTACTGGTTAACAATTCAGTTCTGATTGCATTGTCATGGATATGTTGGCATAAGTCCATCTTAAGACCAGACATGCCTGCCATCTGTATTCTTAATGCAGTAAGAAGGCCTTCCCCTGAACTCTGAAACTCACTGGAGGCTTTGCAAGCTTAACACTCCCATAGTTAGTGCAGATTGAGCATGGGTAGATGGAGTCTGGCAGCACTCGAGGTGTTTTTAAGGGCTTTGTCTCCTGTGGTAAAAGACGTATCAGCTGCTTCTCACATCTGTGTTTTCCCTAAGCACTGTATAGCTATGAGAGTGTTAGTATGGGCGGAGGATACATGGATCGCAAGCTGGGACATGGCTAAGGCTGATCCCACAACAGCTTCCTATTAAAAAGGAAAAAAAGCTGGTGCGGTCCCATGTTGTATGTATAACTTATAACGCGGCTCTTTGAAACTTCAGAGAGGATGTGATTTCGATCAAATACAGCAGAAACATAGATATCGCATTTTCTCAAACCCCTTATTTTTAATGTAAGAGAGAAATGTAGTGCTCCCTCTTTACCTCCAAAGGCAGGCTGCAGCAGAGGGACACGCATCGTACCAAAGCTCATCAGCCACTGCCAGGCTGTAGGGACAAGGCTTTGTTAGTTTCCGTGCTAACAGAACTGATCATCTCTAACAGGAATACTGCATTATGCTGGTTAAGGAAATAAAATGGTTTGGAGCCAAAATAGATAAGAGAAAGGGGTAAGAAATCCAGGAATGAGTATTTTTTAGTCTGCTCCCAACTTCTTGTGTTCTTCGATAGGCTATTTATATTTTTACTGTTTTAGTTTCCCACCTATATTTTTTTTTTCTGCTCTAAAAGGACATCAAAAGGAAGAGCAAGTCTGATGCTGTGAAATGTTCAGATATGGTGATGGGGTTTGTATAAACACTAGAATGAGATCCTGGGAGTTCTCTTAAGTGTGTTTCTTATTTTCTCTTTAATTGGAAATGGCTTGGCTGACTTGCTGGTGAACACCAGAAACTCAACATTAATTTTGTTGTCAGAGGCTGTATTTCAAGGTTGAACTCAGAATATTTTGGCAGCAAATTTTGGTGAAGAGAAAGTGATTGGTGGTAGCAATGTAGGAACAGAAGGAACCGCCGCTGTTCCCATAGTGATGCAGCAAAAGCAGTGACATTTAGGTAAACAGCAGTAGGAAAGGAAAGGAAATTTGGGGGAGTTAATGTTAGATGTCTCAGAAGATACAGCAAGCTTCCATGTGGTGTTTCATGTGTGTCTAAATTGCTAATGTTAGTCTTCTGGTTGTGTTAGCAGCAGAAGCACCCCGAGGTTTGGTGGGAAATTCAGTGACTTCCTCGAACAGGTGATCTGCGAAGGAAACCAAGGCAGGCAGCATCCCAATCAGCAGGAATGGCACATAGCAGGAGAAAGCATGATAGGTGGAGTGTTCTCAAATAGGCTTATATGAACTGTCCTGCCGGTGGTTTTTTTTAGCGAGACTGTGTGACACATGGATAATGAAGGTATTTTTAGCAACCCTTGCTGCAATATTGCTATTGATCTAAACATTACGTACAAATTAGACCCAAACAATCATTTTAAATGCACGCATGAAAGCTCGAGCACCTTAGCGTTCATCTTCATTTAGGAAGTGCTAAAGCTAAATTTTTTTGTAGTAGTAGTTGTGAATTGTTTGAAATCAGTAGGTTGTATGGAATAGGAAGAGTAGAGCATTACAGGATAGGAAACTAATTTCAGGTGAAACAGGAAAATAGGATTTAATAGTTTTTTTTTTTTGTGGGAACAGTAACGTTAGGTCATCACCTAAAGCATGGGTTAGGTAAACGGTCTTCTGAAGTAATGTAAAGTAATTCGGGGGTGGGGAGAGCACTGATTACTGGAATTAGTGACTGCACAGGGACTTAGTGCAGGGGTTTATCTTGTCCCTTTTGCATAGGCTTGTGAATGAGGGAGTTTCAGAAGGTATTGGAAGAAAAACAACTGGAAGAAAACTGACTTGAAGAGCAGCTGCACAAAGATGGTATATTTTACTGTGGTATACCATACATTGTTTTTAATAAATAATCTGAATGAGGTCAATCTGTTCTTTGAGCAGAAATGTGGTTTATTTTACATTGCCTTGAATGTGCTTGTTCAGTTCCAGTGAAAACAGGGTGAAGATTTACAGATGACTTTGAGGCATTAACACTAATGGGTGTTCAGTGAGTAGAGGATTTCCACTGAACGGTTAGGTAACAAGCAATATAAGCACACCAGACTTGTCTTCTTCTTGTCTTTAAACAACTGCAGAAGAAACAAGTTACAATTGTGTTAGTAGATAACCTTCAGGCAAATTGGTTGCAACAACTTAGTTAAAATTATAGATTTCTGGGCTGAGGATGTTGGAAGTACTTGAACAGATGGTTTAAAGCTCTGTGCTTAAGGGATTCTGTGCAAGAGCTAGTTTTTAATAGTGATAGAAGTGATAATCCTTTCAGTTGTCAAGAGTGCATCAATTTCTGCCATACAACAGTTCTCAACATAAATGTATTTCTGAAAAATACAGCGAAACATAAGAAAGATGCATTATTTTGTAGCTACACTGCTTTGTGAAAGTGTACTTTCAAAATATGTATTTTGCCTATGAAGAGGGTGTATTCAAGTCAGGGCTGTGATGTGAAAAATGGTTGTGACAGCTTCCTGTTGCAAGACTCAGTGCAGCATGCTTTCTGGATAGCAAGATTCTGTTTTCTGGAATACTGGATGAAATTCCATGCATTTAGTATTAAAAGATATATGGTAATGTTGTCATTTTTTCTGATATGTGGCTTTGTGAAATACTAATAAAAACATAAATACCTCTGATTTTGCTTTTACAGAAGTACAAAACAGATTTAATGTCCTGACTCAAATGTTTCGTCTATAGTAAAGAACTTTTTTTTTTCTTTTTCTTTTTTTGATTTGGGATCTTTGGAGGGTGGTGAAGCACTGGCACAGGTTGCCCAGAGAGGTGGTGGATGCTCCATCCTTGGAGACCTTCAAGGCCAGGCTGGACAGGGCTCTGAGCAACCTGACCCAGCTGTAGGTGTCCCTGTGCACTGCAGGGGAGCTGGACCGGATGACCTTTAAAGGTTCCTTCCAACTCAAATGATTCCATGATTCTATAATGGAATATTCTGTCAATGACTGCATTAGGTAGGTAAAAACCTGGAGGAGTGATTGGATAACGAGTAAGTTAGGTATTACATGTACATTCAACTCTACCAAAATAATTGGAATTGAAGATGTTTTATTATATAGTTCTTCCTTATACAATTTTTCATCCTACAGTTATAAGTTTTTATGAATAGGAAGACATCAGTAATGAAAACATCATTTCAAAATAGGTTTAAATCAGTGAATGGTTTCTCTTTGTTTCAGCAATAACTTGGATGATGCTCTGTTTGCCATTAATATGTGATGTTTTGACAATTACAGAAGATTTGGTGTTGCATCTATTCAAATGTGGTACGCTTAAGGAAAAAAATGTAATTTTAGCTTATATTTGCTAGCTGTGATTTTGCATAAGTGGTAACAAGCATTAAAATGTGCACTACGTGGTTTGCAGTGACCTTCATTGCTGGGAATAACCAAAAGAAAAATCAAAGACATGCTTAGCCCTCCAAAGAATTTCTAAATCTGGCCGCTGTTCTGCTGTCCTAATTGTGCATAGTGTCTGTGGAGACCTTTTCAGCTTGGACAGACACAGATCTTCCAAAGGGCAGAATCAAGCACTCAGTTTTGTATTTATTTTAAAATACTGTGTGTATAGAATCAGCTTAAAATAGTGCAATGTGTTTGTACTGAGCTCAACTTCTAGCCTGCATATATGGTTTTTAAGTAAATCTGAATTTTTTTTTGTGCCTCTAAGAAGAACTCAAGGGTTATTTTTATTAATAATTTAAGGACTGCAGTTAGCTGGGGAAGTTAAATGTCAAGATTTTTCTTTCCTTCTGGATGTGCCCCAAAATGAAATTGGTCATGATGGAAGCAACTCTATTTCAGCAAGATTTTTTCTTACTGCAGGAAGAGCACGCTACAACAGCTGTGCTGGGCTACAGCACCAATGCCCAGATCCTAGCTCTAACACTGACCATTAGAGGATGTGTAGGGAATTAAATAAGTACATGGGGCTGCATCCAGCAGTCTTCATCTCAAGAACTTCTTGAGCAAGAAGTAAGGTTTTTGTATTTAACGGTTTCAGCTGAGGCAATACATGTATGGTTCAACAGCTCAAGCTATATATTTTTTTTTTTTTAGAAGTTTTGAGAGAAAATAATTGGGTCATGGAGCTTTCTTACTCATTTGTTCTGATTTCCTTTTTCTAACGATGATTCAGTTGAGACAAATTTTCTGACAAGACACCCATAATGAAAACATCCATTATGAAGCAGTCTCCTGCTCACCAGCAATTTTATTTTTAAATTTGTTAATTGTTTCTTTAACAAACTTTTTAATTCATATTTTTTTCACTGTGATAGCATTTAATTAATAGGTACTCTTGTATGTACTGCCACTATCCTCGCTGCCCCACTGTGTGATTTTTTTGTATTTCTGAGATTCTGTACTATACACATCTCTTGTGTAATGGAAGATAGGGTAAGGAAAAATCATTTTGATAATTAACAGCCTTGTATTACATCATTCTTCTATATCAAAAGTAAACAGAATATCCACATGGAATTTACAACAGCACTTACAGCTGTGTCAGATTTCAGCAGATTTCACTCTGTCACAAATTCCTCGTTCTAAATCTATCATTTCCCTGTAGTACTACTGTTCAGTAACTTTGTTAGTAGAAGCAAACTTTATTTGTCCAGCAAGTCCTGGACAAATGCTAATAATGACTTGAAATCAGATTATCCCTAGATATTTATATACAGTTTCTGCACATTGTTGCTAATGGTGCTGTGTTACGTATACCTACATACAACAGTAGCTTAGAAAGCTGTTTCTGCCACGCTAGCAGTATGTCTCATGAAAGTATATTGAAGTATTATGAAATGTCTTTTTAGCTTGCTTGTTAGTAAATAGAAACATATTGAGTATCACGCCACCATAAATTTATTCATTTCTGCTGTGTTTTTGTAAAGGCTGGTAGCAATGAAGTAAGATAGAGAATATTGAAATGTTCATCTGTGATTCAAAATGTGTGATAACTAATTCTTTCTTTATATTGTCCAATGATTTCAGTCTAATTTGGCATTTTATATTACTGATCCAGTGTATAGTTTTATTCTCTTGAATAAAAATGTTGTTCTGTTTGCAGATTATCAAATTAATTTATACATACTATAAGCCAATAGCATATTCTCTTATTCAGTCTTAAAAGATACTGAAAGAAGCTGATGCATCCTGCTGAAGATGGAGGAAAACACAGGTGGACTGAAATTGGTCAACAGTAGGCTGCAGCTGTTAGAAATATTCTGTTGTTTTCTGTGTTACCTGATGAATGGTAAATTAGTGAAATAGTGAGTATGGAAGTAGCTGAGGGGAAACGAGACTTTGCTGTTAATCCTAATTGAGCTGTTTTCTGTTGTTTAAGTTGTGCCAAACTGTTTTGTTTAGAAATCTGTCCTCCCTCCTTGCTCCCTTGAAATAGCCTCTTACAGAAGTATTGAAGTCCCGAAGGGCAGCGCGCCAGCCCTTTTTCATGAACCTGGCTTTCTGCCGGTCCTGTTGGTGGGAAGATGGCAGTCCTGTCGCTTCCTTTTTTCAGTGAGATTCCTTTGTTTTTCAGTGAGATTGACCAAACCCTCTGTCTAAGGCCGAGGCTTATAGAATATTCCTAATCATTCATGGAAAGAACTTTGAAATCCTGTTCAGACATGCTTTTCATGACTGGTGCTAGATTTGCGACTAGAGATGCTGCTCAGGAGGTGGGAATGGGAATGCTTCTGGGGAGCAGCCTTTGTCATCAGGTCCTTCATTCGGTCTCCAGACCAAATGGTGTTTGTCCTTGATGTTGCCATGGTTCTAAACAAATGCCTGGCCAGGATGTGGAACGATGCATTGTCCTCTTAGTGAATACATACCATTCCCCTCAAATGTCTCTTCCCAGCTTGTCGAGCAGTTGGTGTTACCGTCAGCTATCCTGCCCTTCATTAAGAGAGGCACTAAGGAGGGGTGGACTGCACATCAATTTTTCCTTAGGTTTCTTCATTAAGCAGAATCTTTTTATGATCTAACTGAGAAACGTAGCTACAACAAAGCAGAAATGATGAATAACGAGCAAGCAATACAATGATCCCAGAGAACATATCTCACTTATAAAATTGCTAACTTCAAAGTCTTTCAAGCTCTAGAAGTTAAACCTGGAATTCTGTCCGGCATCTGGTATGCAGGCTCCATGCCTGTGTCTTTACTGCCCTCACTGACAAAATTATGCCTACATCCCCCTTTCTCTGCCACTTTTTTTTTTTTTTTTCCCCTGTCAAGAGTTTGATCAATGAGACTTGTCTTAAAAGTAATTTGAAAATTACCTAGATTGTGGAAGCATCTCTGACTTTAATTACCATAAAACAATTTGGGAAGTTTCCAGAGTAAGGGAAACATTTTCCACGTATAGGGATATTTCACTGTAATTTCATTGTAACCTTAGGGAAATAAGTTTTCATACTGCATCAAAATAAAAAATAAAGATAAGCCAGGTAAACAAACTCAGAAAAATTTCTTTACTATTTTAGTACAATAGAAGAAATATTTCTAGCACTTCAAAATTCCTTATTTGCCAGGAGCATCTCTGCTTACTTGGAGATAAAAAATAAATTGATCTTACTTTATGTTCTGTGGTTTTTAACTTAATATAATGCGCAGAAAGCCCTCAGTGGATAAGATCTTGAGAAATACTGCTTTGGAAGTCTGCCACTTTTATTCAGGAAGTGGTTACCAATGAAACTGATGCTTTTTCAGTACAATGTCTGTGTGTGCACACATAGTAACTATATGTATATTCTGTATGTTTCTATGAAAATATACAGATGATACCATATCAGTCCAGAATGATTTCTCTATGTAAGAGAATAGAGCAGTGGAAATAATATTTAGTGCAACTAGACTAGTCAAAATGATCATGCGCTGTTGGAATTTCTTTTCAGGCTGGTAGTCCCACTGGTAGAATAGCCAGCTTTTTTTTTTTTTTCTTAGTTATTTTATTTTTCTCCCTTTCTTTCTATTGCCTTGTTCGTTGAGTGTTGCTCAGATCTGTTGGGAGGTAGTTCTACTGCTGAAGTATATAGTAATCAGTACAGTAATGATAAAAATGTTACAGAAATTCCTTTTTCCATTAAGAAGTTTTTGGATCACTACTAACAACTTTTATACGTTCTGAAAGGAGACTTTTGCTCTGGGTGGTACAGATTAATGAATCATGAACCATCTCAGAAGCAGCTACATTCCTTGTCTAGGGCCAGCAGACTCAGTGAGCAATCTTGTTTGTTATTCTTTCAGTTGCGCTTTGTGCCTTTGTCTGCAAATTTACATCTTTCAGGAGACTGGACCAAGAATCAATGAGCTAACTGGGTCTGTTTTGTCTGCCCATATTATTTCATTACTGTACGTTGTTGAAAAGAAACTGGCTGTGTGGGATGCCCACAAATTTGTTACCCTTGCAGCATACAGTGTTGGGGTCTCTCTAGGAAAGGCCCTGTGCTGATCTGCCCATAGCAGGTGGGAGCAGCTGGCAGCTGTCTTCCCATCCTTCTGGATTGGCTCTATAATGTGGGGACAAAATGAGGCTGGACTCAGGTGCTGAGTGGTGCCTATGGGAGCTATGGACATTGGCTTGCTATGTTCCTGCTCGCACTGGCATACACTGTTAATGATCTCTCATCCTCTCAATCAGATATTACAAAGCTACTCAAAAAAGAAAGGAAAACATATACAACACATGTATTTTTTTCCACTCTTTATGTTAGTGCTTTATAGTACTTTCGTATTTATATTGTGTTTTTTTTTCTCTCAAAATGCAGGTTAGTAAATCTTTTGATGTTGCTGCTGTAACTTTTCTAAAGTACAGATGTCTAATATTTAGAATTAGACGATTATTCTGTGTTGAAAGTGGGTACCTGTAAAAGTTGTTGTGCTTCTGAAAAGATTTTCATTTGGCTCGTCAGTCAGCTGTAACTTTCAGTTTTATCTTCCAAAGCAGATAACAGCAGAGAGAGAGGAATGCTCTCGGTTACTTTCATTGCTGATAAATACTTCAGAAATCATTAAAGAGAAGGGTTTTTCATGCTGAGGAAAAATCCTGCTTTGTTGTCTATCCTTTCATGAAAACATAGACAGTTCTGTGTATCTCATTAGCATTAATGTTATCTGCTACAACTCTGCTGACTACCTCTAGAAGAATAAGCCTGCAGTTTTCAAGTGTTTTTCTCAGCTGTCATAATACTTCTTTTTATCCCACATCAGCATCTTGCAAACAACATCTTACACAGTGAGCTTGTATCTCTCTGTGCATGAATCCAGTTTTGGTTTGGCGGCAGGGGAAGGGAAGCAATAACAAACTCCTTACTGGACCCTTTGAATAGAATTCATGTCCGGGTCATATCCAGTAGGAAATGTAGTGGATATAGAATTCAGTTATGTGAAATTATAATGTGGAAGCTATTTATTTCAGCTAGAACTTTTTTTTTTTTTTTTTTTAATTTTAGTTTGTGTCAAAACTTCAGGCCACAGACAGATTTTCTAGATAGGTTGTAAACAGATGTCAGGTATCTATAGCCAGATGCCTGTTTTGCACTGTCAAAAGCTATTAAATGCTAAGTTGTACAAGTTAAGATGCTTATGTGTAATCTGTGATTCTGTCTTTGTGTCGTTTTCTTCTCAAATGAGATTCCTTTTGATTTCCACGTTCAATTGGCACTAGCATTAGTTTGTTTCAACTGTTGCTTAATGGAAAATTTTAAATGTACTCTGACATGTCGAGATTATTTGTTCTTTGTATCTTACCGTGGCAACATATTGAAAAAAGGCAATGTTTCCTTTAATGCAATGTTTACCAGTTAGCAAAGGGGAGCTCATAATTGGAAGTTCAGAAAGCAAGTGCTTTCCTACTGCAGTTTTTATTGTGGAAATAAATTACATGATTGAAAATTAAAAAGGTCTTTAGTTGAATGCGTATCTGAAGTATTTGTGTTTGCAGCAGAGTCTTCAAGGTGCAAGCTGATTTAAGATATGTAGCTGTGACAAGCGCTGGGCTCATTAGTTTAGTGGTTGTCAGTGACCTACACCTTGCAAGTAGTTTTCGACCCCCAGGCCTGCAGTTGTGGTGGCGGGGACAGAAAGACTTTGGAGCATGGGTTCTCATTACCAACAGAGGTAATACACAGAGATGATGTCTTGTCATTTTCTCTGTTTAATTCAGAGTATGTAGATTTCTGAGCTGGCCCAGAACATAGGTGTGGTTGCTTTGTAATGATGCTGTTGAATTGGCTTTTGGATTTTTGTTGTGAGTTCAAGATCATAAAGATCCTTATTTCAGTTGTCAGACTGTGCCATGTAATGCGAATGTCTGAGCATGTGAACTTTATTCCTAAGTTTCTATTTCATAGAACTGTAGAATGGTTTGGGTTGGAAGGGACCTTAAAGACCATCTAGTTCCAACCCCCTGCCATGGGCAGGGACCTCCTGCTGGACCAGGTTGCCTAGAGCCCCATCCAGCCTGGCCTTGAACACTGCCAGGAAGGGGGCATCCCCCCTTCACTTAATATCTATCACTTTCTTGTCAAACTTCTAATGACAGTCTGGCACTCTACTGGCTTTATAATTCTCTGTTTACTAATTCCTTTCATTGACTATGAATAAATTTGTACATATGTGAGGAACTTACAGGCTTCATTTCAAAGGGGGAAATACATTAGCGGGGGGGAATGCATTAAAACCCAGACTCACCACTGTCTCCTCTCTGCCAGAGGAAACATTTGCCTCATAGTTGCCAGCTGAACTGTTGCTGTGGTTGTTCCCTTCCCTATTGTTTCAGTCAAAATGAGTTAACTAAAGCAGCTTAAACAATAAGGCCCACTTTTCTTTCCAAACCAAGCAGTAATAAGTAGCTAAGAATAGCCTGAGTGGGGTTCTCCTTTCTGTTCTGCAGCTGGATCCAGAAGAGTATGTTTGCCCACAGTGTCATTTGCAGGCTTAACACATAATCTTTAATTGACAAGGCTTCCTCTCTATAAGGTTTGCAACTAGAATATCCCTCCATACACCCCCCCTGCCTTTTTTTTTTTTATTATTATTATTAGAAGCATGGGAGGTGACAGAGGTTGAGACCTCTCTGTATTACACTGTAGCAAAGGTTGGAGGAAAGCAAGAAGCGCTTGAGCTGGGTACTTGCATGAAGGTGCCTGTGATGGATTACAGTCTGTATCCTTTTTTTGTTATTTATTTATTTTAATAAGTTTTATGGCAGTATTTGAATGCTGTGAGGCTTTCTTCAAATTTATGGAAGGATGCAATTTCAGCATCAGTGAAGAAAAAACCTGAAATCCTGTGAATGGAATGGAAACCTGGATTTTTTTTTTTTGTTTGTTTGCTTCTTTACCCTCTGTGGACCATTTCTGTTTTTCAGATAAATCTTACTTACATTAGCACATGGCAAAGATGTTAATTGTACTAGTTCAGGTAATCAGAATTAATGTATTTTCTTTGCGCTTCAGTGCGTATGCAGAAGAGAAACTTTAATACATACATGAGTATGAAACATCTGGTAACGAGACATTATCATCAATTGAAGTGCACAGATGGTACCTTTAATGCTATACAAGGCATGAAGAGACATGTTGCCACGTTCTTTTAGTTATTCTGACGTTGACTATAGTGCTGCAGTTCTAGAATGATATCTGGTTATTGTCCTGCCTTAAGGAAGGGAGAAAACCCAAAACATTATATGAAAAAATGATTACAGTGCTTTTTTAGGTACCAACACAAACAGATGACTTAATTATTGCATTTAACTTATTTTGTAATGAGAAATTCTCTTGTGATGCATGCATGCAGTGAAGTGAACTCAAGTCTTCTCCCAGGAATTTTATTTTTCTTGATTTTTTGCATTATTAAATATATACAGTTTTTAGTAGCAGCTTTTCCATTTTCACATTTTCAAGGTAATCTGACAAATGTCTATAGCAGTCTACATACTTACATAAGAAATGTGTAGATATTTTTTAAAGCACTCTGTGACAGGCTGCCATTACCTTAAGGAACAGTGTGCTTTCACAGCCATGTATTATAGCATCTGCTCTTTGTTGACATTGTCAGAGGTCAGTAATGGCATTATGGTCTGCTGTGTACTTAGCAAAGACCAGGATAAAGCTTTTCTATTTCTAACACATTTTGTGAGCTGTTTTCCTCCGCCATCATAGATAAGGTATAAAAACTCTACTGTTTGTAGCTGCCTTACTTGCATTCATGTGTTGATTTTCCAGTACTTTTGGAGATGTGAGAAGCTGCTAATTTTCTGACTTGATTGTAAAATATATATGTAAAAACTGTTGTCAGAAGCACGTTTCTGCTGGATTTCATGGCTTTGACCATCAGGATGACATTCTCAGCTATGTAACGCGTCTTCTGGAACTTGAAATACTGGTCTGAGCACAACAGTGTAAGATTATATCACACTAAAGCTGGCAGTGTTGAATGTTGCTGAGGAGTGATTAGGAAGGCTTAGATGGCATCAGTGAGAGCTATTAAGGCTAACGGTAGCAAAGGGGCTGTACATTAGTTGGTGATCCAAACACAGCCCCTTGTGTCACCACAGACAGCAGAGAAAGGATACGTGACCAACAGTTGCTGTTACTGTGTTTTTAGTGACATTCTGCTGATGCAGCAAAGCTGTGGCCATAGCAAATCATACAGCAGAAATGTATTAAATGTATTTTCCTAGGCACTTTTTGCTGATGCTTCTGGAAGAGCAGGTACCTGAAAGGAACCTGAAAGGTTCATGTACCAGTGAAATCACTGTTAGTCATTCTAACAGACCTTAAGGTTGTATGCATCTTTTCTGAAAAGCACAGGAAATTGATTTTTTTTTTTTTTCTCTAATGTGAAATTGTCACCAGTTTGTTTTGATGTCCCAATATAATGGATTTGTAGGTGGCTCAATATTAAGCCAGAAGAGGTTCTTCATTAAATATCTACTAAAAATTATGACAAGATCTTTATTTTTAATTAAAATGCTAATTCCTAATTATAGGAGGCACATGTGACCTTAAATCGCTGTGTAATAACTACTTTCTTGTCAGATCTTGCTTCTAAATGGTAGAACAGTGTTAGCATTTCAAGTAAGAGTGGTTTTAGTGATCCAGCACAGCTCCAGCACAACACGGTCAGTGATATGTGTTAGGTACCAAGTTTGTTTTTAAACTTACTATGGATGCCCTTCTTCACAAGCTCTTTGAAATGCTGCCAAAATGGTACATCTGCAGTTCTTCAAGCTAATCTGGGCTCACCAACCTCTGTCCCTATATGCAGAACTATTGATTTTGCTGGTGTGTTGCAGTGATACCGTGAGAATGGAGAAGCATATTCACGCAGTGTGGTTTCAGTCTCACTGAGACATCTAAGGTGCCTGAAGGTGGGATGGTGCTCCCAGAGATCCTCTAAATACCTTGTATAGTTGGATGTTATTGATGATTCTTCCTGAGTCTGTACTTGGTTAATTGTTTATTACATTTGAAATGCAGATGCTGACCTAGCATGGAAGTTCAGCTTTATGTACCTGTCTTTGTATTTACTACAGAATTACAGAGTGGTTGAGTTTGGAAGGGGCCTCTGGATGCCATCTAGTCCAATCCTCCTGCTCAAAGCAGGGTGCCCAGGCTCATTTCCAGGCAGCCTTTGAAGATCTCCAGGGATGGAGACTCCACAACCTCTCTGGGTCCCTGTTCCACAACCTGTACACAGAAGTGCTTCCTGGTGTTGGATGGAACCTCTTGCATTCCAATTTGTGCTCATTGCCTTCAAGGCTTCTGCTGTAATGCCAGACCTGTATTCCTCTATGCTAATCATAGAATCTGTGAGGTTGGATAAGACGTCTAAGACCATCTAGTCCAACCATCAGCCCATCACCATGAATGTTTCATTCTACACACACACAAAAAAAAATACCACCTTGTTTCTGCTGTCCATATACACCTATGGCTACACCATATAGAACAAGGAAATTTAAAACATAAAACTAAAAATTTTAAAAACAAAATAGTGCCGAATTATTGGCAATGGCAATACNCATCATCTTAGTTTGTTTCAAATCCGAACCTTCTAAGATGTTCCTCTAAAGAGATGGTTATGAAGAAGCTGCATAAATTATTTTGGCTGCAGCTGCGTTCCCCAAACACTCATTTATCAGAGACAGTTTGAGACTGGGGAAGGACCTGAGTCCTTTGAGGTGGACGTACATGCAGCAGTTACAGGTTTACTACAGGCATTTGGTTTGGCAGTTGTGCACATGCAGGTCTGCTTATGTGGCTGGAGTCTTCCTCTGCCACAGGAGAAAGAAGCGGCAGCCAGTCAGGGTGTCAGATTGAATACTACTGGTGTCATCTGTCCTGTTGAAAATGTTATAAAGTAACTTACTCCTAGGCTGCAAGAGGAGATACTGAGTCCGGAAATTCATTGTTTACAAACATCCAAACTATTTTTGTAATAGGCTTAACTGAAGCCCTTCATCCAAGAAGCTTGGACCACCCTGTTGTTTAATTTCTTTGAATTCTCTAATCTCTTCACGATAAAACAATTTAAGAGTGCATAAATGTAGAAGTGAGATTCTTGAATCAGATGGCAGTGATTTACCTAACAAGGATATAGGGAGGAATGCAATGATTTAGAGCAAGGATAGGATCGTGCAATGAACAAGACTGTGGCCTTGAAAAATTGTTACATCAGAAAGGAGATGGACTAGATGCAGTACCAGTCTAAATCTGTATTATTGTTTAATGTGTATACTTCATTGAGGTGTGAACCTTCAGCTTCATTTGCAGTTTGTCTTTACATTTCAATAGCACACCGTTTGCTTGAAAATTTTCTTTTACTAAAACAAAATGAATTAACACCACAAAAGTATTGGGCTTGTTTTGTCCTTGAAACACAATGTTGTGCACCAACACCCCCGCTACAGCCCCCCTCCCCGCCAAAAAAAAAAAAAAAATA
>VXAV01000323.1:476151-486520 GCA_013399715.1 Alectura lathami
AACAACTTATTTCTGTGGGAAGTTTTTTTTTCTTTTTTTTTTTTTTTTTTTCTTTGTAAAGATCCCCCTGGTTATAATCCAAGGAATGGGCAGTGCAGCTTCAGGGCAACTTTACACTTGATGGAGCTGCTCAACAATTCTAGTTTTGCAAAGGGTGGTGGAGTTATTCAGGAGCTTGCTTTCATGTGTACCTTTGTTACTCACTGTGTGCGTATCAGGCATAAATGGGACCTGTATTCTCCGAGCTCACAAGCAGAAATTGGGAGCTAAGGGCAGGCCTCCAAATATTCCAGTATAAAAGACCAGAGTGTGTCATGACAATTAGTGCAAGAAACAAAGCTGAAATTAGAAAGTTAAGTTAGAAATTATAAAGTTAAATCTTACCTTTAAAAAGTAAGAGGCAGGAATTGTGAGATACTCATCAACCCTGAAAGAACCTTTAAAGGCGTGTTGAGAATTAAAATAAATATGCTGATAATTCATCATGCATTAAACTGTTTTACTATGAGCAGAGAAAATAATAAATGATAAAACTTGGTAACTTATTTATCAAGAGGCATGGCTTTTAATGATGCAAGATAATCTACTCCTCAGGATAGTCCTTATCATTAGGGGATGGCTTCTGCTGACGGCATCTTCTGCTCAAGGCATTAGTATTTCTTTGGGTAGCCATGGGAACAAATAAGACCTTTCAAACACACTTTAATAAATCTCTGTAAGTTGAATTTATTGCTTTGTTAAAGGATACCAAAGCATGAGCTTTGACATGTCCTTATATACATCTTCCTACATGCAAGTCTTGCAGGTTACTAAGAGAATGTTATTTTTTTTTCTGTTTCTTTTCTGCAGTATTATTTGCAATGGTATGCAGTGATTCTGAAAGCTAAGGGTACATACTTATCCATGCTAATCTCCCTGGCAACATCTGTCAATTAATGTAATCTAAAATATGTTGGCACAGAGGAGCTTATACACCTAAGAATTGTTGTCTACAGTTTATATGGAAAAAATCATAGAAAAAGACATTTGAATAATGATGTACAAAATAGAAAAAGGCAGCAAACTGTCATCCATAGCCTTTCAGCAGAAGGGATATGAACTGGTTTTGACAGCATGCCTTTTCACAGCAGAGGGAAGGCTTAGCAGAAAAAAAGCGACTTCTGGGTGAAAATTTAACTTCCTCACACAATATACATTCAAAAAGAGGGAAGAGACCTCAGCTTCAGATCTCAGCAGGTTATGAGCTAAAGCAAGTTGTTTTTAATTCACTATGGCTGGTAAAAATAAAACTCACAAATAAATAAAAAAAGAAAATAAATATCTTTGACAGATCAATGAAATATGCTAACAATAGGTGATGGCAAATACTTTCAGCTGTATGTAGTGGTAACTAACAAACTGCTCTAAACAGAAACCACTAAAATCTATGGGAGTAATTCAGAACTGTAATAAAAAAGCGCGAACAGCAGTGCTGGTATTTCAGTCCTGTTAGTACTCATCACACTGTCTTAATGAGCTCCTGGCTGATAAAAGTCATATCAGTTCTGAAAACTTCTTGACAATGCTCATCATGACGGTAGGCTGAACACACTTTGGGGAGTAGTCCTACCCTCCGTGCTGCTAGTTCTTCTAAGAAATCCAGTGTCGTGAGCCAAGCAGGTCTGTGCTCTGGCAAGAATGAGCACATCTGAAAGTGCTAACTAAAATAACTACAGTCTGAAATATCAATTCCGTTGCTCCATTACCAGTTCTGTCAAATTGTTCCCCATCTTGCTGCTCCTGCAGGTGATTCCATGCATTCATGTGCACTCCTTGGCACAGTAACACTATACAGGCCCTCGTGCAGTGTTTGTGAATATACACTTTGCTGTTGAATATACGTTTTCTCAATTGTTGACCAACTATATGGAAATAACTATGGCTAGATAGTAACAGTTTGCATTTCCACATCAAGAACCTAATTCTCCTTGCTCAAGGAAAATCCCTGCTATATATATTTCTGCAGAAATAATTCTGCAATGTTCAGCCTATGAGTTTCTATTATTTCTAACAGAAGGGGTAATATGTACAAATCTCCAGCATTCAAATATGTGATGTCACAACCATTTTTCATATCACTTACATCTGGGTTACACAATAGCCCCAGTGTGAGCTGTTGTCTGTGCTCATCTGTACAATTTAAGTAGTCTGAGTTCTCTGATGTGATTCTGCTGATTTGTTGGTTGGTATGGTTACCGCTGCGTGAAACCTCTTCTGCGTCTGGTGGCCAACGCTGTGCTCCTGTTACTGTGTGACTCTTCTCTGTGAACAGAAAGCCTAGGATGTCTGGGTGGCAGTTCCACATATAGTGTTCACATAACACTTTCCACATAGCAGACCCTGTGCGCAGCAAGTTACATACTGCAATAGGTGTTTTCTCTCCCTCATTTTGTCTGCGTACGTTTGCAGTGACACAAGATCAGTAATGCAGCCTGCCAAGAATTAGCATCCTGGCTTATGCTTAGAGGTGGGAGGCAACTGTTTGTTTCCTACCACCACTGCCTTAGTGATGCACAGGAAATACAGCATTCGTCTAAGCAGGTTTCCATTTCACATCTGCTGGTGTGCTAAATCAGAGTAGCCTCTCAGGATTTTCCAGTTTACAACTTGGTTAGTCAATGAACAAAAAACACCAACCCAAATTTGCACTTTCAAATAGCAGATCCAGGTCACTTTTATCAAACCAAAATGAAATACTCATTTTGAAATTAGCCCTTAGCACAGGCATTTGTGAATCCAAATATTTACATAGCTGAAGTCCACTTAATTAATGTACAGCTTCCTTAGCCTGTCAGCTTCATAGCCTTCTGGGCTGAGTACTGTGTTGATTGCAGTCAGGGAGGCCAGTTCAGGCCGTTAGTCTAATGATGGTTAGATTAATGATGCCCACATGATCAAAAGCTTTTCCTTTCTGCCCTGGACCTAGCCTACACTCTCCATAGCCACGAAATACTGCACAAGCAGCCTTCTTATTCCTCTCTCCAGGAGAAGAGCCAGTGTCTGCATATTTGTCTATGTATCCAAATATCTTGTTGTCTAAATGTCTTTGTCAGCAATTTTAAAGAGCCAACACTTCTCCTTCACCTTACCCCCAGCAAATTTTTCAATTAACTTCTTGCTTCTTTGAAAAAGTAGTTTTGCTTTGCTAACGGGATAATCATTTAATTTCCAATTCAGCTTCATTCCACTCCATTCTTTCAATAAAAAGAATGTGTACATGCATTTATCTGAGGGATGTCACTTCATTATGACTGTCATTGAAAAAAATACTGTAGAGCCAGATTTCTCCCTCCCCTGAGGAAAACACAGTCGTCACAGGTGTGTTACATTTCCTTAGAAACAGTCAGGTTTTTGGTTAAGGAAAAACTTGTAAACATGATGGTAATTAATTACCATTGCATCTCTCCCTACTGATGAATTGTCACAGCATTTAACCAAGACAAGTGGCTTGCTTCTGCGCTATATTGAAGGGAAAGTTCATAGTTATCTGTGTGTATAAAAACAGTGTTTAATCCTCTGCATGCAGCTATTTTAATATAAAGTCAAAGTTAAAAGGTGGTTCAATCATGAGTGAAGTGCTCTGCAAAGTAGCAGCCTTGCCAACTCTTTCATTTTACAATGGCTTCTTTCTCTTGATATAATAATAGCATCTTTCATATTACTTTACTCACACAGATCACAAGTCCTTCACTCTAATGAAAAACACCCGAAAGACAAAGCAAGGGTAATTAGTAAAAGCTAGCAAAGGTTATTACTTCTGATTTCATAGTATTTTTTTCAAAATATACTGCTTATACAGTTACGAGTGTGTTGCCCTGTCAGATGTAAACAACAGCCTCTTTGATGCTCTGAGATAAGCCTAAACTGGCTTATAAGCAGGACTGCATAAAGTGAAAAATTTCTTCCAGGCTTGTGACATCTGCTGCCAAAACAGTGAAATATATATATATATTTTATAAAAAAAAATAATTAAAGCAGTTATCCCTCACAGAGATCTGCTGAGTGCTGTCTCTCATAAGCGTTTTTGTGAAGAGATGGCCTTCACGTCATCCTTGGATGCTAGGTGAAGGGTAGCAAATGCAAAGCAAGCACTGGCATTCTTCAGCTTCATTAAAGTGCCATCAAATAGAACAGGATGATCTTCTCCACATGCCAGACCTAATTTTTGTTGAATTAAGTCCTCAACTGTAAAAGGTGTAGTGTCTGTCTCTTAGATTTTGCAGCTGAATGTCTTTTAGCTTCTGCAACATAACACATACAAAAATTCTAAACAATTGCATGTAGAGAGCTTAACTCTTAAATTTACTAATGTCAAAGCAGAAATTTAGTGTGTAGATGATTTTTGAAATAAAATACTTACAAATGAAATAAAAAATAATAAAAATATTGATTATATGTTTACAATTCCATATGAGTCATGTATGTAATTGAACTGAAATAAAATGTTAGCAAATTATGAGACTTTCCCTTCTTTTACTATATTTTGTTAATGGGGCATCATAATATTGATAATTGTGTTTAGCTTGTTAAAAAAAATTGCGAGTCTTACACTTCTGAATCCAGAAATTTCCTAATATTTTTATTTTTCTGTTTGAAAGAAGATATCTTCAGTGCTTTAGTAAATTGCTTTAGGAAATTTCCATTTAGAGTATGTTAATTAGGGAAAATTTTCAAGAGAATGTTCACAATAAGTAAAGGAGTTGCAAATTCGTGGTAACAGGAATTACTATAGCCATTTTCTTTCTCGTTTTTTTTTTTTTTTTTTTTTTTTTTCTNTTTTTTTTTTTTTTTTTTTTTATTTCCAGCCCTATTGTAAGATTAACAGTTTAGTCAGAACAAGCTTAATTTTTAATGCTGAATTGTAGTTACAGCATAGTTCAAAAGATACTTGTCTACCCCTCATCACACATGTTGATACTCAAATCAGAAAATGCTTGATCCCTCTCGCAAAGTGAGTTGCGCATTTAGAGCCTGTGCATTGTGCTGTTTTAAGTGTTAGTATATGAACTGTTGTGGTGCAAGAGCTTACTTGATAATTGTCCTGAGGCAAACATAATTAAGGGGATCATAGATTCATGGTGTGATTCAGGTTGGAAGACACCTCAGCAGGTCATTTTAGGCACCACTCTTCTCAAAGAGCATGATTTATTTAGTTTGAAGATCATTCCATGCCAACTTAGGGAATGAGCCAAATCGCAAAGTTAAACTAGGCAAAGTCAAATACAGTATTTATCTTGAGACGGGGGCAGCCAGGCAGAGGGTTCAATTTATGTAAAATGGTGCAATTCTCATCTGTAAAAACAGGATTTCTAGGTTCTGTTACAGAGAGCAAAAGGGCAAAACATCCAGATCTCAAACACCACAGGTGCCTCTGCCTGGTATAATTAAGAGAGAGCTTGGTAGTGGCCTTCTGTGAACCAGACACTGAAATAAGTATGTCTGGACGTGGAGAATGAGCCATGGCTGGAAGAGAAGGAGGTATTTGAAGGCTGGATGCCAGAATTTCCTTTTCACTGGAAGTGATACTCAAGTTCTCTGAAATTATTTTAGTGCAAGTCAGTTTCTCTTCATAGCCAACAGATACAATTGATTATTTCAGTGCGCTCTTGCAGCCAGGAAGGCCAATGGCATCCTGGGCTGCATCACGAGAGGGGTGGCCAGCAGGGAGAGGGAGGTGATCGTCCCCCTCTACTCTGCCCTCGTAAGGCCTCACCTGAAGAGCTGTGTCCAGGCCTGGGGCCCCCAGTACAGAGGGGATGTGGAGCTGTTGGAGCGGGTCCAGAGGAGGGCCACCAAAATGATCAGAGGGCTGGAGCACCTCTCCTGTGAGGAAAGGCTGAGGGAGTTGGGATTGTTTAGCTTGGAAAAGAGAAGGCTCCGGGGAGATCTGATTGCGGCCTTCCAATACTTGAAAGGAGCTTACAGGCAGCAGGGGGACCGACTTTTTACACGGGTGGAGAATGGTAGGACAAGGGGGAATGGGCTAAAACCGAAAGAGGGGAGGTTTAGGTTGGACATCAGGAAGAAATTCTTCACTGAGAGAGTGGTGAGGCACTGGCACAGGCTGCCCAGTGAAGCTGTGGATGCCCCATCCCTGGCTGTGTTCAGGGCCAGGCTGGATGGGTTCCTGGGCAGTTGGATCCAGTGAGCTAGTGGCTGGCAGCCCTGTCCACGGCAGGGGGGTTGGAACTGGATGGTCTCTGAGGTCCCTTCCAACCCACGCCATTCTATGATTCTATGATTATAAAACTATTTATGAGAGCAGAAAACTGAATGGAGGCATATAGACTGTATTGGAAGAGTTAAGAATACAATTTAATTGAAAATTAAAGAAAAAGTTTTGATGTAGTATGGTAGCGTTTTGGCCATGACTTCTTTGCACGATTGTTTCATTTTCAAAGAAGCTCTCAAATCTTCTGTGTGGTTGATTCAGTTCATTTTCTATGTCAGTATGTTATTCTGCAATGTCAAGACCTAGGTCAAAATGCCTGACAGTTTGACAATCAGTACTTTTTTTTTGCTTTATCTGAATTTGATAGAGAATTTTCCAAGGAGAGAGAAAAAGCCAAGGCCCGAGGGGACTTTCAGAAGTTACGTGAAAAACAGCAGCTTGAAGAAGATCTGAAGGGATATTTAGACTGGATTACACAGGCAGAAGA
This sequence comes from Alectura lathami, assembly GCA_013399715.1. NCBI lineage: Eukaryota > Metazoa > Chordata > Aves > Galliformes > Megapodiidae > Alectura > Alectura lathami. Next base: position 482,850 of record VXAV01000323.1, read on the forward strand.
CATTGACCCTGAGAATGATGAAGAGGTTGATGAAGAAGGCAAACGGAACAGTACGTGTTCTTTACTGAGTGCTGCTTCTGTGTGGGATGGTTTGAATGCTTTTAGTGACTTACACTGGGGAGAATGCAGCCTATCTGGTGTTGCTGTCTGATTTTAAGTTTGGAAAAATGTTTGTCAGCAGAATAATCATGCCCATTAATATACAGGTACTTGAAGTTATGGAAGATAATTTAGAATTTTACAACAAAATTTTGCTCTGGCTTGTACATGTACAAATCATAGCCAGCACTCCATCAGTCTACTGAGATTTAAAAACTGTGCTTTATTTGTGTTCTGTAAAAAGTTAGTGCGTGCAAGTTGCATACCACTATGTGTGTCCATAAGTTCTTGATTAAGAAGAATATGTTTACATGTTGGTGCATGCATCAGAAAAATGACTTGAAATGCTTAAAGTATTTGATCAGAACCACAGTAGAGAAATAACCTTATGGTAGCAGAGAGGATTTTTTTTTTTTTTTTTTTTTTTGAGTTTTGGAGTAAGGAAATTACATTCTGGATCTGTCTTTCTGATATTCAAGAATACTATATAAAATCTTTTCTGCTACAAGTTTTGGTATGAGATTATGAAATCTTGTGGGACTTTTATTCCAGTAAGGAGTATAATTGTCACTTACAATGTAGTAGTAGTAGTGTACATTGTATTATGGGAATAGCAGTTTATTGTCGTAATGACCTTCTAGTCCTTCTGACCAGAGTCCTAATGTAAAGAAGCAAGTTAGTTTTGTGACATTCCAAAAACTAAAACTTACCATTTGGTTTCCATACGTGAGAAATTTTAAGTAGCAGCAATATTTCAATATAAGGTATTTCAGCCTCTTAACTGTGTTTACCTGGTAGTGAACTAAAAGTGAACTTCTAGTGCTATGCATAAAGAAGAGCATGGATGTTTGATGACGTAGTACTAAATGTAAGATTAAAGTCCAGATTACAATATCCATACTGATTTTAAATAGCAGCTTCTTATTCGGGTGATGCTCCAGCAAGTGTATGCAAGGAAATGTGTCACAAGTCGTTTGTCAAAGGCAACTCCAAACATCATTTTTGTGTTGAATTAATTCATTATCGCTGTTCATTTTGTACTAGGCTGATAATTTGTGAACTGTTCTTTAAAACCATGGTCTGTTTCAGAAGCTTAAATATTGACTACTGAAGATATAAGCATCAGTATTATACCTCACTGATTTACAAATCAACATTGCAGGTAGAAATGACTTCAAGGCATAGTAAGAATTTCAAAAACTAGTAAAAATTACATGTTTTGATAATGAGGTATGTGTTTTTTAAACTTAGCTGTGTATTTCATGTAGTGAAGTTTTTTGAAAATATATTTTAAGAAATCTGTTAGTTCTTCAGCTTGCAATAAAGGCAGGGTCTGAATCTGTATTACTGATTAGAAGAAAATAATCAATTTTATGAGAAGCTGGAAAGCAATTTGTCGGTTGGTGGTGATGCCCAATATTACACTGAAAGGAATAATTTATATCTGTGTAACAGTCTGTAGGACAAGCAGAGTTTTATCTAGAGCAGAGTACAAAAGCCAAAGACTTCAGGATGTTCACTGTACTTGGTTATTGTTAATAATTGTGTGTGGAAGGTACACATCAGTTATGAGTTTGTGTGTCAGTGTAGACTCCTAAAACTGAGAAGTAAAAGAGTGCACATTTTGCAGAGGAAACACACTGTACAAGTCTACTGTGCAGGGTTGTGGGTGATGCCAAATTTGCACAGTGTTGGACAACTGTGTTGTTACCTGTGGTGGTGACTTCATTTGCAAGTCTGCAGGTGAAATTCCCAGGAACATTTTCATCCCGTTCAAATTAGCTGCTTGTTAATATGCTCCGAAAGAACCCTTTTCTCCATCATTCCCTAAACTGTTTCTAGACCATGTAGGTCTTTCAGAAATCAAAAGTATTTGTTTGCTTAGTTGTTGGTTCTGAGAGAGCTTTTTTCTACAAATTGTTAACTTAGACATTGTAGGGTAAGTGAAGAGTTGAAGGAGATTTCCAAAGTAACAATGGGATATGAAATGTAATTAAAAGAATTTTAAAACAGACCCTAAGAACTGAATTTCAGATGGTTGCTTCTATTTTAAATTTAACATCAAAGCCAAGTTCCTAACATGAGAAATACCAAAGAATAGTAGAAGAAGCCTCTTTATCAGTGTTGTGAAACTACTGAATACTTAATGTGTTAGATCTTCAAAGCCCTAATGCATTGCCTGTCAGCTGGTCATAATACCCCTACAAAGCAAACATTCGTGGTATTCCTTTGACTTCAGAGAAAAGTAGTTGAAGTGTAGATCTTAGTGAATGAATTTACTGCAGCCTCATCAAGACAGCATTGCTCTTCAGTGAATAATGTTTCCTTTGCAGGTGGTCAGCTTTTGTATACATAAGGGATATTTCTGTAGTCCCATCAGCTTGATTTCTGCTACTGTAGCAGCAGAGAGCATAAAGAGAGCTGGCAGACCTGATATGATTCCTGTTTCTGCAGCTCTGCTAGTACTGTAGATGTTGTTCTAAGAAGGGAAGTGAACTAGGAAATCAGGGTGGTGAAGGCTTTGGTATACTAGACCCTTAGCTGTGGCTGAGATCTTGGTGACCTGCTTCTGTCAAGACACCTGCCCTAACATCGGTTTTCCTCCTGAAAGCAGACATGGCACACGCAGTCATCTGGAATGGTCTTTAAGTTGTGCATTCCAGTCATCTTGCAGAAATCATTTCTGGTTTGGTTGAGTCATGAAAGTCCTAAAATGCTTTGCATAAGCTCAGTGGTTTGTTTTGCTTTAAACTATTGATCTGCCAGCATTCTTTTGGCACTGAGTAGGCACGCATACGTGTACGCTGAGTGGAAATTTCCAACAAATAGTCCCCTAGCACTCCTGGGTTTATGCACATGTGCTTAAATATGTGGCTCAGGATTTGATTTTAGTATAAACTGCAGCAAGATGTAAAGGAGGAAGGTTTCCTCAAGAACTCCACCTTGTATCGTCTTGTATTCAAGAGGTGCTCTGCTGCACATAGCGTTGCGTGACAAGGTGTGATGAGAGAGGGCGCGAGCTGTCTGTCCGGTTACTCTAGACATGGCTTTTGGGTTAGGAGAAAAATTGTAATAGTGAACTGCTTGTTTGGGAATCAGATGAAATTCGGCTAGCTATCATCAGGTTAGTAATCTTGAGTAGTAAGCTTATGAAACAAAATTACTCCAAATATACCAATGATTTCTAGAATGCTCTTGGAAGCAAAGGTTTGGGCTGGGCCCCAAAATAGGTAGAAAAAGCATTTGCAAGTGGCCTCTGGACAACCAAGATTGCCACTGATGATTATGGTGGGTGGAAGATCACCATAGTGCTCTTCAACGATGTCAAAGAGCATTGGGTTGAGGGTGCAGAAGGTCTCTTCTCTCCATAGCAGGGAAAGGTACAGCTCTCAAAGGCAGTTAAATCAACAATTATTAGCTTCATACACGATCCTTTAAAAATGTTTAGGTTCCTCTGACCACAGCATTAAAAAAGATTCTCACCAGAGAACTCCCGTTTCATAAAGTACTTATATATGAAACCATTTATTTGTAGGGTGTTTTTTTTTTTTTTTTTTTTTTTTTTTTTGGGG
>VXAV01000323.1:538145-569229 GCA_013399715.1 Alectura lathami
AAATCTGCACTGTGCCAAACGTGTTGTATCCATTCTTTCATATGGCAAATCAAGGAAGAGAAAAAAAAACGTGACAGCCTATGTCAAAGAATGAGTATTGTACAACAGAATCACACTCTTGTTGTTTGCTTGCTTGGTAGAGTTCCAGCTGGGTGCTTAAATGATCAACAAGTATTTTCTGTGATATTCAATGGTATTTGCCAAAAATCATTATCTTTAAGATCAATTCATTTAATTGCTTGAATTCGACACCTCCTACCTTATAAAGTTATTTATTAAAAATATTCATATTTCAAAAAAAAATGCAGATCTGTGGTTTTAATTGCTTTTTAGATAATAAACTTATTTGTGGCTGTCATTATGGATAACTTTGATTATTTGACACGTGACTGGTCCATTCTGGGTCCCCATCATTTGGATGAATTCAAAAGGATATGGTCAGAATATGACCCCGAAGCAAAGTAAGTTAGAACATTCCTCTGGTAAGATTCATCTGATAAAATTATTAAAAGCAGAGCATACTATGTTCCTTGAGAATGCATGGATATTTGGTAATTGATTTGTGTTGGTTGTAGGGGAAGAATAAAGCATCTTGATGTGGTTACATTACTGAGACGCATTCAGCCACCACTTGGTTTTGGCAAATTATGCCCTCATCGAGTGGCCTGCAAGGTAGGTTTTACCCTCCTTCATTTGCGAGTTTCCTTCAGAGTTTACACATTCATTCATTCAACTCTGCCAAATCCATGTTGTGTGTGCACAGTACTCCTGTCTATTCACAAGGTCTTCTCCACTCTTATCTGTCGTTCCTTTCCACGTTCTCATTTCAGTAGCTATTGCCAACATAAAATTCGTAATAGAGCATCAAAATAAAAGGAATTGTTCTGTAAATCTGTCATTAGTCTGTGATTGTGACATATCTACCTCAACCCAGCATTGCTGGTGGCTCCGTGACATTTCTGGTTTCTCTTCCATACGAAAGAGAAGACTCACAACTGAGTCTTGATACAGCATTTTTACAGCTGCTTTCATGAAAGGTTTGCTGCACATGAAGCACAGAACTGAGATTGCAAGATGATAAACCATGCAGAAATAAATAACGATATCCAAACAATATGCAGGAGTGAGTGAGAAGACTGACAAGTAACAGAAATGTAAACAAAGGTCTTCAAACAAGGTTTTCTTTTCTCCTTCACAGAGGTTAGTAGCCATGAATATGCCACTAAACAGTGATGGAACCGTCATGTTCAATGCCACTTTGTTTGCTTTGGTTAGGACTGCTCTGAAGATAAAAACAGAAGGTAAGCGTCTTACCTACCAAGCCTTTACTAAACTCATCAGAAAATGCAATGAGGAAAAACTAGGCATCATTCCTTTTGTTACATATAAATAAGGCTGCCTAAGTCTCAGTGGGTTTGGTTTGATTTTAGATTATGGGCTGTATTCACTGTTGCTTGGAATTTCTTGTTAGAAAATGGACTGAAGAAGGGGGTACTGAGGCCAAAGCCCAAGTAATGTCAGAAATTATTGCATGCTTGTACCTGGTCAGTTAAAAACATTCAGCAGTGGTATAACAGGAGTTTTGCTGCAAGGAATGAATGAGTTCCCTTTTCTACCCAGCCAAGATGTTCCCTCCTCACTGCTCTTTAAGTTTGAACCCACCTTGGATCCTTAGATCCCGCATTATTGCAACTGCAGCTTTTGCACGCTTGAAGGCAACATCCCCAGTTAGGTGGAGGCCAGTTCCGACTGGGTTTCTGTCATTTGCATAAAAGAGGAAAAGAGTTATTAAAAATTGGGGTATGTTTGAAGGAATTTTGCTTTCTATTCTTATATATTTTTTGCATTATTTTCCTAGCTTTTCCTTCTTCCTGTTTCATATCTTCTGCTGTTCTCAGCAGAGTTTGAATTCCACTGATAACAAACTAGTTAGATAAGCCTCCTCAGGCATTGCTGTAGCTGAGCGAGCACTGCAAGAGAAACTACCTGAATTTGCAAGTATGCACAATTGAGTAATTACTGGGATTAGTCAAAAACAAGGGTGAGCTGGGATCAAGAAAGACTTGGCATTTGGCTTGCACAGAGTAAGTTGTCACGTTCTGCACAATTTGGGCAGAAGGTATTTTTCTGTGACAGAGTAAAGCTGAAGTCTGTAAATCTGTTAATTTCTGAAGACTGTTTTGAAAGCCCCTAGGAGTTCACTCTTACACCTTTTTTTCTCTTTAGTTATTGTAATATTGTTTTCTGCTACTTCACGTAGCTTAGGCTGCTGCTGAAGGTCTTTATCAGTGTCTTGATATATATGCTAATAACTAATTAACACCCAAAGGATCATTCATTGCAGTTGTTGGGAACATAATTATCATCCTCTGTTTTTCTATTTCATTGCCACAGGTAATCTAGAGCAAGCAAATGAAGAACTTAGAGCAGTTATAAAGAAAATATGGAAGAAGACTAGCATGAAATTACTTGACCAAGTTGTCCCTCCAGCTGGCGGTCAGTGTGATACACTTTGCAACGTGCTATTCTTTGTGCATTTTGGCCTTTGTAGATTGTTAGGAACCAAAGAAATAAAATCAATCAAATTTGAAATGATAATGGCATTAAAGGGCAACAAACAATAACAGCAAAATAAAGACAGAGTACATTATATCCTGCTACACTAGGTGATAAATACAGGACTGATTAATACAACTTCCTTAGATCAAAAAGAATAAGAGGAAGATATATTTAATGTTTATTTTCTTGCTTGAAAAAAAAAATACCTTATTAGATCTAAATTTAGTTTTAATTTCAAGTCATTCAGCATAATAAACTAAAGTTAGTTTGATTTCAATGCATTCAGCAAAATACCATGTTTTTTTACTAATTGAGCTTGACAATGTACATGACATTTTAGCTTACATCCTTGTATATGTTGAATGCTTCTGGGTGAAAACAAAAAAATGTTAATTGCAAGATTAAAAATATTTGTTTTGCTAAACTGATAAAACAAGAGGCTGAATTATCTCAGTTACACTAGTTTAAACCAGAGCAGTTCCATAGTCAGCGATAATGGAACTGGCTCAGATTTATGCCAGTGTGACTGAGGTATGAATGGCCCACGTAAACAGAGAACTAAACTGTCCTGATATCAATGTTTGCTGAACTACAAGGCACGTATACTACTACGTGCTGTAAAATGACATCAAATATTTCTGATATCTTTTTAAATATATATATTTAAATATATATATTTAGACTTTTTCAATATATACATTTCTATTAATATGCTGTAGTGCAGGTTCAGATGACATTTTACTTGCTTTTTCAAGTTTTAAAGGTGCAGGATCTGTTGCACTGTCATCGACGCCCAGGAAATATAGAGAGAGAGACATCCAATATACATATCCACTGTAATCATCTGGTATTTTTTGTAGTTTATTGTACTCTTATAGTGTTACAGCAGCTTTCAAGACTGATCAGACTCAGGTTTGGAAGCAGACTCAAGATCCCAGGCCCGATGGTGGTGGAGGCTGATCCCTTTCTGAAGGTGACACTCTCAGTCTCTAGGGGAGGAAGAGCATGCTGGCTGCACTGCTGTTCAGCATGCCCCAAAAAGCAGCATTAGCTTTGTCGCTGGAGGGAGCCACTCGCTGTTGGTGTGGTGGCTGCCAGCTAGTAGTGTGGGGATTAAGACAAAAATCTAGCAAGTTTGATGATCCAAAGGGGAACTGATACTGCACATTTAAAACAATTTTTTGTGTTCTACTTTGTTGTTTTTAGCCTTACACCTAGTTGCTTGCATGGCATAGATGAATTGCTTTGTTATTGTTGTAACTATGTGCTTGAGCTTTTTCTGCAGCCTCTGTTCCTTTCAACTATGAGTCTTTCCGAATATTCTGAAGCAATTCTGTTTTAGGGTGGTGGCATGGAATTGGTGTTGCCTCTTGCCAACTTTATTCCCCTACATTTTTTATTGAAATAGAGATGCATGCTTCAGAATAGCGAGCTGTGCCTGCCTAAACCAATCTGACAAAGAACCTCTAAAGATTATATTCCTAGAACTAATCTTACATAGCAACTCACTGTTAACTTCAGCTTCATTTCATTGCTGAATATAAGCTGTATATTTACTTTCAGCTATACTAAAATTCATTGCTAATATTTCTTCCGCAAATGTAGCACCTCAGTGTAGCTGGAAGACTGAAAATCTGGGTCACAGTTTGAATGCTAAGAAACTGTATGGCTTCAACAGCCCAATATAAACAAGAGCATTTAGGGAATCCCTTAAGATTCATCAATTTCCTGCTTCAGTTTGACTTTGTCTCTGCAGGCTCATTATGACTTACATGAAAATTGAAAATAGTGTAACCTATCTAGACAAAAAAAGAAGAATACAGCTATTTTATACCCCTGTGCCACAGGAGTGTAAAATACCTTAGTATACAGAATAAATTACTTTCTATCAAAGCTTAATATTCAATAGAAAATTGTTTATGACAGTAACACCAGTGACAGCTGGTAAAAAACAATTTTCCAAGAGATAGAAAACTCTTCAATATAAATCAGCAAAGCATCTAAATTCAATGAATTAGAATTCCACATACTTAAATGTATTGAGCTGTCTAGTTTATGTTTATCTCCAGTACTACCTCTGCTGGTATTACTGAGTGCTAGATCCTTCATGTGCTTGTGATCATGCCTCCAGAACACAAAGAGAACAAATCAATTATTTGCAGAGCAGAGCAGAATGAAAACAATCTACATAGCTTTTTTTTTATTATTATTATTTCTGCTTAACTACATATAACTGCACTAGAAATTGACAGTTAGCTAATTATTGGTGCTGGCTGAATAACTCATTAATATAATTTAATTAAGCTCTTAGTAGTTAGCAACAGATTTTCAATATGGAAAACAGAAACTGCTTTGCAAAAACATAGAATGAGAGTCAAAATGTACGAATATCTTAATATTCTTAGGGAGCTACAGAAGGAGAGAAAGACATACAATGTGCTAAAGACTCACCTGCTTTCTGTTCTCTGAACTCCCCAGTCTCCACCTGCAAGCCCATTTAATCCTGCCTAATACTTTTTGCCCTCTTCCAAAAATTTCCTACTGAAATGATTCCTTTTGCTGTCCCTAACTGTAGCTATAGACCTGTCGATACTGTGGTCAGTTACGCTTAGCTGCCTCCCTACCTGTCCATATCTGGCTCTATGTGTGTTACTCGAAAAATGAAGTCAAGGATGGCTCCCCTTGGCCAAGCTTCAGTTCTTGTGTGCACGTGTCTGCAATACAACTGACTGTGCCTGTGAAGTACACATGCATCTTGTTTGTACATACAGACTTTGGCATGCACGATTCAGGAAACTGGAAATGCCTTCATCTAATATGCTCCTAAAAAGCTGGTGCATGTCCACAGTAATCAGTAGGGCCCTTCATTTGTGTGTGCTGAGACTTCGGAGTTATGGTCATCTCAGGTACAGTCAGTGGTCATAGCCTGTCTTGAGATATGCTCTAAGTGCAACCCATAGTGGTACATGTTATATCAAGTCTGTCACTTCCGTGTGCTTGTTCTTTCAAGGAGCCATTTGCTATATCACTTCCTCAAAAGTTCTGTTCAAATACTTGAAATAAAAAAAATATAAAGGATGGGGAAGGGCTTATCTGGGGAGTTTGACCAAGGATACATTGCAGAAATTAATGTATTCAGCTAAACTAAGGAAGGCAAGTTTAGATCAGATGCTTTGTAAGAGAACTCTTCTGCATACAAAAGACCACTAGTCCCTGGAGGAGCCGCCAAGAGGGATTACATCAAAGCAAATGTTCATAAAATGATAAAAAAATTAGATTTGGGGAGTCTGAGACTGAATCAGTACACTGGTGAGCTTTTCTTATGAGCTGTAGAGTCCCTGCAATTTCCTAGTGGAACTGGGGGGACTCAGGCCTTGGAAGAGATTTGGCCGAACACACTCGTTACTGTGCAGAGACATTTCATACCACAGGCTGGTCTCCCAGCTGAGATATTTTAAGGCAATTATTATAATTCTTTTTGCCTTGATACATGTAAAGACAAATAAAATGCTAGGAGAATACATCTCTGGTGCAAGTTTTCTGAAATTAAAGCCTGTCATAGTTTCACGCATACAGCCCACATCAGACACCTGTGAATTCTGGAAGGAGCTTATTTTGAATGGTGAGGATTCATTTTGAGAAAGATTTTGTCACAGAGATAAAAATAAGTTTAAACAGTGTTACGCGCAAACTGGATTTCCTCATCCTTTTTTATTGACATGAAAGCAGGTCATGAAAAGAAGAAAGTTAATAACGTTTAAATTAGCAAAAGTTACGATATTATAGATAAAATACTGTGAGCAGTACTATTATTTGCAAGATATATTGGGACATAGTGCTGGTAAAGCTAAAACACGAGGAGAATGTTTTAGTCAAATACTGATGTATGATGCTACAGTAGTTGACAATCACTTTAAAAAATCACTTAATAGGGGAAAATCTTGCTTAACATGATGTGTCCATAGGTAAGAAAACAAACAAACAAACAAAGTACCCCTCGAGCCTGTACTAAATCTCCATGAGAGAGAAAAACAAATGAGACAAAACTTAAAATTATTAATGAAAATATTTCTATCAAAGATATGTTAATAAATGTCTAAGCACATTAGATTTCCTGTGTGCAGCTGAACAAGTCACGACAGCTTAACCCAGATCCTGAGATGTGTTAAGCAGCTGTCTGTCACACTGGGGTGACTGGAAAGTCAGGAACTTACTGTCCATCAGGATGTGGGCACTGACAGTGGAGAGAGCTTTGACACCTAAAATACCCCAGTCCTCCTTTCTGTGCAGCACCAGCCAACCAGCAAATGGCAATAATATAATCTCATAATATTGAAAAAATGAGGCAGTAGGCAACTTAGCAGAAAGAAAAAAGCTGACCATGCCAGATAACTCTAGGGGAAAGAAGTGTGTGAGAACAAAAGCAATGTTTTTGAACAGAAACCTATTCCTGGCAAGCATTACTTATCAGATCAAACTTACACAGCTGAATGATTGAGGGGCTCACCAAACAGGAGCATACATACTCACATGCTATGACCTAGGAGATTTCGATATCATCATAAGGTACCTGTCTTTGAACTTTGAAAACTTTGACATTTGGATTCTGTTCACAACAGTGACTCTGCAAAAAATGCACACAGCAAAGCAACCTGTAAGGGTATCAAAGTCCTTATGCAATTTCAGAAACGCTGTATTGATACACTGGCTAAGAAAATTTGTATCAGCAGGAATTAAAAAAAAAAAAAAATGGGAGATGTTGCAAGCAGGACTTTTTATACAGAGTCACTCTTGTGTGTGTAAGTCACAGTAGCTCTTATTTTAATTGATTTATTTCAAGTAAATAAAGCCAAACATTCCATTTCTATGCACATGCAAACACGCTTATGGTTTTGTTAGAAACTTCCATGAACTTACCTAGACATCCATGAGACTTGGTATTGTATTTTCTTCTTTATTAAGGATGAGTTCACTTAACTGACTGAGCGTAAAGTGCTTGCTAAAACATTGCTTTAAGCTAGTTACAGGTTCCATTACTGTAAGCTGAAAGCATAGTGCCTCTTGCACCCATCACATTTTTCCCCCAAATCAGATATGAGTGTACAGGCTATTGACAAATGTGCTGACCTGGGAGAGATCTGTCTGGTCTGTTCATTTAGATGATGAGGTAACCGTGGGGAAGTTCTATGCCACCTTCCTGATACAGGACTACTTTAGGAAATTCAAGAAACGCAAAGAACAAGGACTGGTGGGGAAATATCCTGCGAAGAATACCACGATTGCTCTGCAGGTGATTTTGTTTTTACATTTTAACTAACCATTTTGTGAGCTTACTTGAAATACCAGGTAGATGAATGTTCATGATTGTGCAGTGCTGCAAGGATTTTGTTTAGCTGGGACACTTTGGGCCCTTGTTCATCAGGAAAGTAAAACGTAATCCTGCTTTTCTGTCTATAACAAGGTAAGTGCAATACATTGTTCTCTGTGGATTGCTCAGGTAGTAGCTACAGCTAGAAGATTCTTCAGCAAATCTAGTTGATGCATCACAGTCCAAAGTTCTTGATGTAAAATCAGATAAATGTATGTTCTGAGCTATCATTTCAGTTGTTTACCTTGTTTAATTTTTTACGTTCCTATAATGTCATAAGCCAGCTCTCAGAAAACATCCTAACAGGTGTTACCTCACAGTAGAGATTTTTTTGTATGGTAGTATTTCGCTTCCTAATTCCTAATGTTGTTTTTATTTTCATTCATGATCACTAACTTTCTACCAGCGCCTTTTGAACTTCAGTTTCACCAGTTTCTTCTATAGGAAGTAATATTAGCATGCTATATTGGTCCCATATATTTCTGCCCGTCTCTCAGAACAAGCTATCAAATGGAAGCCAGGAGTACGGACAGTACTCTTTGGCCTTCTGTCTCTCAGGAGGCCGGCAGCAAGCTGTCCATAGAGTAGAAGTGATCTGAAGGTTATATTTTGAAAATTTCTGCCCAGTTACACCCTTTGCGTTAGGAAATTTGTAACAGGCAAGTGGAAGGCTGTCCTCAAATAATTCCAGACATCGTACACTGCATCATCTTTATTGGATTAGGGCTTTCTGAATTTCAGCTCCTGGTCCTTATGAAGGGAAGAAGAGCAGCTAGTTCTGAAATGATTGGTGGCAATTTGTGTCAGCTGTCTACTGACGTTTTGTTTTGTTAGACACACTCCTAGGGCGTGAAAGACAAAATTCCTGAGGGCTGAATTGCTCAAAATGCCTTTCTTGTTCTATGGATTGATACGCAGTGAGAAGAAATACAGTTTTGTTCTGGTTTTTGTTCTGCAGTTCAGGAGATGTCTTTCTGCGCTGACGGAAATGTCTATCGAGCCAAACAGCAGTCACATTGCTGGTAAAAATAGATGTTAAGTGAAGCGTGAACAGGTTTAATTACTTTCATCTACTGCTTAGAGTAAATGAATTAATTTTACACTTTTTTTTTTTTTCCCCCTAGGGAAGATACGTGCTCTAAGCTGTGTAACATTTGCATCTATATTTCACATTTATTTGTATATAACCCTCTTCATTAATAGGTGCAAATAACAGTTAATGGATATTTATCTTCATATCACAAGTAAACAAGACACTGATTTATTGGGCTGAACTTGATTTTGGGAATAAGTTTCAGGTTATGCTAATTGTGCTTTTTTTCTCATGATTTTTTTTTTTTAATATCAACAGTTAGATTGGGAGAAAAATGACCTCTAGTAGGCATCAGCTGAGGGGTTAACATGATTTGCTCGAGTTCAGTTTAATTGTCTCCTGCGTTCATGTTGCATTCACAGAAGGGCTTAGCTAGAAGGGAGCCTGGGTTTGAGCAAAAGCACAGAGCTTTTGTGCAGTCATAGAGCAGAGCACAGCCTCAGTGCTAGAAGGGGGACTCGATGGAGATGTCTAAAACTGGAGAATCAAGACTTGGCTACTATGTCTCTTATGTTCACTGCTATAGCGTAGGTCTATTCAGCTATTTTTCTGCATGCTTGTTTTTTACTTTAGTAGTTCTGGCATTGTATTCTGTTCATACTAACTTCAGTTTATTTTTATGTTGTGTCAGTGCAGCTGTGGCATTTTTTGTTCTTTTTGTTTTTCTTTACTATAGCTAGAAAAAAAGGTTCATTTTCTACAAATACAATGCTTTTGTGAACAGTTTCATAGTCATATGCTTTCAGTACTCTGAAACTTTCAAGGCATATGAATTTAGAATTCGTGTTTATGCTTTATTTCAGATCTAGTGTGTTTATATAGCAATATACATAACTGTACATCATTCTTCTAAAATCTATGAAGCAAAGCTTATAAGTGTCTCTTCCATTTCCCGATATCACTATTAAATTCCTCAAGTAGGGAGCATTGTTTATTTCATGTGACTAGAAAGACTATGGTGAGTGTAATTCTTACTTAAAATATTGTGTTTACAGATCTGAAAGTAAGCTTAAACTTTTAACAATGCCAAATAGTTTTAAGATCAGTTTTACACATCTGTAGCATTCGCATAACAGTAATTTTTGAAATATTTAACTTTTTAATGTTTTCATGTTTAATTTGACTTTTAAATGTTTTTGTGTTTTAGCATGCAGTGCTTTTCAGGTAGATTTAAGGTTACCTCCCTCTGAATGACCAATTCATAAATACAGTCATTAGTCATATGATTATTATTATTATTTTTTTTTTCCACTGAGGGACTCCTACAGTTCTGTTACTTCCGTATTTAAAAGAACACGTGTCATCTCAGTGCTGTGCCAGGGACAGGGTCTTGTTAACCTTCTCTTGAGATGCTATTCAGCACACAGTGCTGGTGTATTAGTGCTTCATGCTATCTTGAAAGCATTGCAGGTGTTATTATGCCTCATAAAGCACAGCTGCACAGAATTATCGTGTTAATTTCAAGTCATCTTGTGTATTAAGAAGAAAGCCTATTTAAAGACAAGTTTGGGTTTATTATGTACTTATGCTGTAGAGCACACTGTGTGTCACTGGCTTGCTAACTAATCATTGAACTGATGCATCTCATCTTTCCCGTTCAGCAAATTGAGCAGCAAAGGCATTGAAAATTGGAAAGAAAATGTCTGAATAAGAAAAAAAAAATATTTTTGCAAATTTCTTGTGAAATCTTTAGAATAGAATTAGATGCAATCAAATACAGGAGTATGTACCTCTTTTCTTCCTCTGCATCAAAGAAACATCAACAAAATAGAACAACCTGAGTAGAAACAACAGCTGTCCTCTTGCAGAACAGCATGAATAATTTAGTGGTGCAGTTTTGATTGTTATCGCTATGTAACTAGTGTCTGAACATCTCTTGCACATGTTTTATCTGCTCTGTTATAGATCTTTCCATCTTCCACTGTCTTTTAAAACAAAGATTGCTGAAAGGTATAGGGTAAATGTACATAAATATTAACTTCTGTCTGCGAAAAAATGTGTATTTTTCCAGTTACATACCCACTAAGCAAAGTACTTGAAGGTAAAAATCAAACGTTTTATCAGTCCATGCTTCCTTTGAGATCTTCACGGAAGATGTTAAATGTGGTTCAGAGGAGGGGTATTCCTGCTGCCAGATAAGTACCAGTTCCTGTGCACTTACCTCAGCCCAGCTTCAGTGGTAGCTGGCTGATGTTATGAATGGTTGTCTTCTCATCAGCAAGTGCTCAGCGTGGGAATTTGTTTCATGATGCAGAGCTCTCCTGGCATAAAAATTGTTCTTAGATTGGACAGAACAATTTATAGTGCTCCACTTAAAATGGGACAGAGTAGTAATTTTAATGGCAGAGTTAGCAAAATTGTTGTAGGTTATTCTGTTAGAGAAAATAAACTGAGGAATATTTTAATTCTGCAGGCAAGTATTACTTGTAGAACCTATGGATTTGGTTCTGGATGACAGTGAATAAAGATGGTTGTTAGTTAAACTAACATATACTTTACGTACAGTGATTCAGGTTTTACTCTTCTGCTATTGACTGTGTCATTGCAAGAGGTCTGTCACAGACAGATGAGTGTTGCTGAAGAGCGATGAGATGATAAAAGCTGCCTCCTCTTGCCTAATCCTTTTTAAGACGGACTAGTTCACCAAGAAATAAAGCAGAATGAAGTAGGAAATATAATTGAAATTATGTGATTATTGAATATGGTGCTGCCAAACATGCCTTTTCTCAGCTTTTAGGGACTTTGACTCAGTTTGGCAGACAGGAATATCGTCTAGTTGCCAGAGTTGAGATTTATATGCTGCTCTCTGAGAGTGTTGCATTCACAGAAAGGCTTAGCTAGGAGGGAGGCTGGGTTTGAGCAAAAGCACAGAACTTTTGTGCAGTCATAGAGCAGAGCACAGCCTCAGTGCTAGAAGGGGGACTCGATGGAGATGTCTAAAACTGGAGAATCAAGACTTGGCTACTATGTCTCTTATGTTCACTGCTATAGCGTAGGTCTATTCAGCTATTTTTCTGCATGCTTGTTTTTTACTTTAGTAGTTCTGGCATTGTATTCTGTTTATACTACAGTTTATGTTAAAGTGTCAGTGATTTGGAAATGCAGGTGATTGTTCTTGTTGAGTAACCAGAACACTAAAGCCTTTGGCCTGTTTTGAAACCTGTACCTGCGAGTGTTAATTTTACTTTCTTTTAGCACCTTACAAAATGATGACATTAGCAACCTTGCTACGCTTGGCTGTGCAATTAGCATAAAAAGTGGGAGAATGTACAATGTATTCACAAAAAGTAGATTGTATATTAACTCTCTAGTAAATGGTTTTTAGAGACTTGCTCAATTTTAACATATCTCTTAAAGTTCACCCCCGAGGAAGAGACTATAACTGCCAGATTAATGTAGCTAACGTGATTAGTCAAGCACCATCTTCAGGAAGTGAAATACGAATGTGAGTGACACCTGAAGATACAAGCTTTTTGGCTGATCCTTTTCCAGATTCTGAAGCCTGGCCCTGCAGCGTGCTGCCAGGGCAGTGCGAGCGGGACCGAGCTAAGCGAGGTGCCCTGCCTGCTCCTTCAGCTCCGTCTGCAGCAAAGAAACATGCAAAATCCCCCACACATCTTCATGCCATGTTATTCCTCATGGGAATAACACACATCTTCATGCCCATTCCCCATGGCAAATGATATTCATTTGGTACATATCTGTATCAAAAATACACAGTAAAATGATAAAGTAGGCATTTAGATAATGAGCATCAATTGCACCAAGTGCTGTGCATGCTTTTTAGTTGCGTGAGCGTAGAGCTAGTAAAGGGGTAAACAAACAAATTCTTGACTTCTTCTGAACTTACGGAGAAATAAGAGAGTCGGGAGAAGAATATTGCAGGTTTTTGCTTCAGACAGTGCCAGACAGTTGAAACAGGAAAAATGTCTTCTTTTTGGAGTAGGTGAGGCTTATACAAAAGCACTGAATGCTTGGCATGTTGTTTGCTCCGTAATGTGTGGGTCTCTCTTTGGCAGTTCTAGCAGAGACCTCCTGCTACAAGATGCTTGTGATAGCAGGCTTGAGAAGGAGGATGAACCAACACATGCTGAGGTCCCTGCTGCTGGGACTGGACGGCTTTCTGTCCTAAATGAAAGCTTTAAAACAAGTTTCCATATATCACAGTGCTGTGCAGATGAGCTGGAATTATTTCACTGCTTTCTTTACCATCTGAGATCTGCTAAAAGTGCTGTTGCTATAGCAAAAATCTCCTCATGTTTCCTGTACGGACACAGGCTGCAAACATGTTTTTAACATTAAACACACATCCCATTGAAACATGTTTTATTATAGTTCTTGTTGATTCCTTATGCTTTATTATAAGATGCTGTAGGGTTCCATAAACATCAGTGGTCTTTTAGTCAGAATCTACTCTGTGGTAACAGGGACATGATCACCTCAACAGGGTTGCAGTGGACTACAAGCCTTTTATTAACAGCAGTAAGGAGACATACAGTAGGATGCATCCTCTACAGATATCAGGATACAAAAAACTTAATAACTGTTTTTAAAAGTAATTAAAGAAGAATTTGCATTCCTAATACGTTATGGTATTGTCATTGATTTAGGCAGGACTAAGGACACTTCATGATATTGGCCCTGAAATACGCCGAGCTATATCCTGTGACTTGCAAGATGATGAACCAGAGGAAAACAATCCAGAGGAGGAGGAAGATGTTTATAAAGTAATGTCAGAACACAGCTATGTGATTTCTTTATTATGTAATATAAGTTTTGTGGAATAAGCTTATCCCTGAGTACGGAAGAATAATAAAAATCTCAAACCAACGAAACATAAATATTTAATAAACATCAGTATATTTTATGTATACCTAGAAAAATGGTATTACCAGGACACCGGCATCTCATCATAAATTTAGAAAGCTGTTCCTGCAGGGTGACTCTCCTGCCCCTAATTCTTTCTTATTATTCCTTACTTTATAAATCCTAAGAAAAGTATGAGCCTTTTGACCCTTAGTATTTGCCTATAAAGCCAACTGAAATTGTGATAATGGTAAGGTTTAAACTGGAAATAACTCCTGCAGTGGTAGATAGGAAGAAGAGATGAAATTCCAGGCAGCCAAACCACAACAGACACAGTGCTGCATGCTTTAAAAGAAGGCCTAGAATTACCCTGAGGTCAGCTAAACGTGAGTGCCAGTCCCAGTTTCCTGTGAGGGATATCAACAAGAATAAACTGGGAGAAAAGATTAGTTTTCCTCTTTTATGCTTTAGATATTCACACCAATGGTGAACATTTAAAGTTGGGATTGTAATCAGGAGCTATCTGCAAACCATTTCTCAGCCAGAAAGAAAACGAAAGCAGAAGTAGATGTAAAAGCGTGCTTCTGCAGTAACTGTCAGAAGCCCCATAGCTTGCTGATGTCGTTTACCAAGAGGACGATGTGGCACTGGAGACAGTGCTGCGGCGACCCTCAGTAGATGCCTTTCTCTGCCAACCACCGTTACCTCCTGTCTTCTCTAGATTGAGCTTCAGGACAGACTGCTGTCATCCAGGACGCACACCTGGCTAGACAGGGAGGCTACATAATCTGGGTTAGATGTGAGAGAGAGCTGCATGTCATAGCCATAACTTCTCACGTCATTCTCTTTCTCACCATCCATTACACTCAGGACTGACTGATAGAATTACTGCTCTTTCATGTACCTCCGCAAGATGGAAGAACGGAACCACTGAAGCTAAATGCTATCTATCCGAGATATGCTTGCAAGCTGTTGCATGGCACTCCATCCTGTCTGAGTGACGCCTGTTGCAAACTGATGCTCTGGGAGAACAGGAGAGAATTCCACCAAAGAGTTCTTAAAAATGACACAGACATGTCCCTTTCTGAGGAATTTGGTGCATGATCTTCATGTATAGGAATCTAGGTTTCTCCAGCATAACAAAACATGGAGAAACTGGATGTCACAGGTGTATGGTAAAAGAATAATGTTCACTGCATAACGTTGATTTGACTCTGAAATCCAAAGTGTCACTATCACAATCACGATCACTTCAGGAAATCCCATCTGAAGCATCATAAAATTAGAAAGAAAAATCACAGTTTATTTGAATTGTTACTTTGTATGCATGTAGGAGAGAAGTAAGATATCACTGTCAAAAATGTGTTCTGCTAAGTATCTGACTTTATTTTTTCTTTCTCTTCCCCTAAAACAGAGGAATGGTGCCCTCTTTGGCAACCACATAAACCACATTAGCAGTGACAGACGAGATTCATTTCAGCAGATCAACACCACACACCGTCCCTTACATGTTCAGCGGCCTTCAATTCCATCTGCAAGTGATACTGAGAAAAATATATATCCTCAGACAGGAAATTCTGTGTACCTCAATCATCATAACCACAACTCAGTAGGAAAGCAAGTTCCAAACTCAACAAATGCCAATCTCAATAATGCCAATGTGTCCAAAGTTGTTCATGGAAAACACACAAATTTTGGAAATCATGAGCATAGATCTGAAAATGGTTACCATGCATACTCCAGAGCTGATCATGAGAGGCGTAGAAGGCCAAGCAGTAGGAGGTAAACTTACATGTGCATTTGCTTGTAAAGAAATTGATATATTTTAAATTCATGTAGCACAAGTTTTCTTGTAGTGTAACTAATTCATATATTTAGATTCATTTCAGTTCCCTATTGATGTATGAAATGTAAAATATAGCTCTGATATGTGGGAAAAGTTTATAACTTTAATAAGGTCTGAAAATAGTAATTTCCTGTAAAATGAAACTATTAGTTACTGTATTGTAATCACCAACGAATTTCTCAACACCACCTCATTTTAAAATATCTTTCTCCCTAATTTCATGTCTTACTTGGACAGAACTCGCTACTATGAAACATACATTAGGTGAGTTAATTTTTTTCTGATATAATTGAATAGCACAGAGTAGCCCTTTCTTATTTTATTCTTTTAAAGCAGTATCATTTTAAAAATTAACTGTGTGACAATACACATGCTAAAAAATGTATGTGAAGATTTTAAAGTCAAATTTTCTGCTGCCAATTCTAGAAGAATAAACATTTGGTAAAGTTCAGAACTATTCAAACCCTGTTAAAAGTCCAGGCAGGTTTGTGCAGTTTTTATCAGGCACAAGATCACACCTGGTGGTAGTCCCTGTTTAAAATTGACATGCTTAGGCTGGAAAGATCGCGATGTTAGCTTTTGTAAGTATGTCTGTGCACAATTCCATTCACAGAGGACCCAGAATCTCTCCTGGGCTTACATCTGAATATTTCCTAAGACAAGACTTTAAAGATGGATATAGTGTGTTATTTGAAGTAGATGCTAAGTCTACATTCAGTGGTAATTTTTAGCAACAGGAATTGCACATCTATTTCATATTTTTCTTGGAAGACATCAGAGAATGCTCTTGAATATTTTAGCTATTTCAGAAACATGGAACATGTGAGAGAGGCTGTTTTTCTACTAAAAAAATACTCTGAATTTATAGTTTGTAAAAATCTCTTCCTCAAATGTATTTGGCTTCACAGTGTTGCCACATTAATTCCTTTAATTTTGTATCATAAATACATAAATAGAGCTCATCTTTAAGAAACAGATAAATTACTTCTGCTCTGAGCTGTAGTTCTACAGAAGTTCCTATAAAGTCACTTCTGCCTACAAGAGTTGTTAACCTTTATTTTTTTTTTCTTGAAAGCACCTAAAAGATCTGTGTGTGAACTGTAATCCAACGATGTGTTTGCTGCTTCCAGGTCTGACTCTGGCGAGGGCCGTCGACCTACTATTTGCCGCGAAGATCGCGACGTTCGAGACTATTGCAATGATGATCATTATTTGGCAGAGCAGGACTATTTTAGTGGAGAAGAATATTATGAGGAAGACAGCATGTTGTCAGGAAGCAGGTGAGGGTATTTGTTAAACTGAGGAAGAGATTTCAGTAATTTATGTGCTCACCGATATAGGCTTCACTTAGTGCACTTGCACTGAAGACCTTCTAATAAAGTTAATACTCCACAACTGCTGGTTAGTGAGATGGTGAACAAGAACAGCACGTGTACCAAGGACCTTTGTGTTTGTCATCAAATGCCAAATCCAGCACAAGTTCTTTACCAAATTTAAAGCAACACAGAAAGTTCTATTATGTAATTATACAAATAGAAAAGTGTATGCTATCTCAAAATCTGTTTGTATTCAGAACATGGATTTTAAAACTGAGTCATGTAATTATATAACGTATTATACCTGGTTTTGTCTGGGTGTCTTCTGGAAGAAATCTAAATAGATCAACTTACAGAAACTCTGAAATAATGTTTTCTTTACTGTACTTTAACTCAGGCATGTATATGATTACCACTGTAGACATCACTGTCATGACTCGGATTTTGAGAGACCAAAAGGTTACCATCACCCACATGGGTTTTTTGAGGAAGATGATTCACAGACCTGTTATGATACAAAAAGATCTCCTAGGAGACGGCTGCTACCTCCGACACCACCACGTAAGTGCATTAACAACAATTTGTTTGTAAATCCAAAATTATTTAAATTCATTATTTTCCAGTTTTAAAAGGTTATTTGTAACTTGGACTTGACATTTCTCAACTAATACTGCTAGCAGATTACTGAGAGACATCTCAGAATCTACAGATCCTAACATATAAGTCAGTCTTTCTTCTACCTCTTGCCTCACTTACCCAAGAATATGAAAATAATCAATTTAACTGCTGGTTTTCACTTGAGCTGATACATGAAGAAGGAGCAAGGTAGAATGCAGCTTTAGTTTCCTTTGAAACACTGATCAGAGGGATTCAATCTGTGAACACCTACAGGTGTGCAGTGCTGCCACTGTCTCTCGGTGAGTCACCTGCTGGCATGTCCCTCTCTCTTAACAGCTACGCTGCTTAGTGACACTGAAATCGCTTCCATTTACATCTTTCCCTCCTCCTGTTTTAGTAAACATTAGAAACTGAAATACAATAATTTTCAGGGAAAACAGAACCAAGAGTGAGCTTTAAATGGTGTAGGGTTGTGGGGTTTTTATTTTCCCTTGTTTTGTTTTCCCCTTCCATGTACTTTTGAAGTGTCTTTAGCTTTTTAATGTGTTTCTCAAGTCTCTGTGAAAAATGAAAACATTATCCTGGGCTAAGCATCTTATTTCAGATTTACATTGGAACTTTGTCATCTCTGGAGCACTGCTTAAAATTCTGTGTTTCTCCAGAGTGGGAAAGTGTTTCAGTTTAGACTGAATTATTTTTGCCAACGTATTTTTTACGCAGTTCTTTAACTTTCGTTTATTCTCCTTCTCAGATCCTTCACTTGGTTTCCCTTTATCTCAAGCACAGAATGGCTTTATCTACATTAGCTTCTTAGGCTCTAAATTTGTTTTTGCATGCTCCAGGCCATACTATGGAGATGAGCAGTGCTGTTCCTCTGGGGATACTGGGCATAGACTCAAGGCTTTTGGATTTTGGTCTTCTGAAACTTCACAGAGAGGAGGCGTTTGCTTTGTGAAGTGCAAACTGAACTTTTTTGTAAAGTTAAACTAAAGAGATTGGGATGGTGCATGGGTGGAGGGCTGGGTGCATGAGGAACAGAACTCAGCTCCATGCAACCCCCTGGTGTCCCTAAGGGTGCTCTTGTGTGGCCAGCACTGCCAGGTCTGTTTGTGTGTCTCTGAGCGATCTAACCACCCACATGGTGCTGTCCCGACACTTTGGGCACTCAGCTCCTTAGGACAAGACTTTGGCTTTCTGACCCGAAGTGGTGCAGATGGAAAAAGGCACAAAGACTGTAGGTCTTGCTCTACAAAGCGTGAATAACTCTGCTAAATGCCAGTGAAATGTACAGAAAGCTGCTGGCTGCCTTCTGGGAGCAGAAGGAAAGGATTTCATACAAAAGAGTGGCTGTGAAAGGAGACTCCTGTACATCTTCCTACAAGCTTTTCTGATGAAAGAGGAATTTTAAGCCAAAGAAAAGATGGATGCTTCGTATACCCATTTCATAGATTGTAGGAGAAAAACCTCATAAAAATCCTCTGGAGTCTTCCTGTGGAAGTGTGAGGTGAAGGTTGAAGCTTCCTATGACCACAGCCCCTGGGCTTCACTTAACTTTTTTTTAACACAGATGAGAAGTTTCAGAGGCTCAGTATCTCAAGAGATTTTAAGAGAAGTTCACGCCTTCTAGTTTAGATCTCTACTTTTCTTCTAGCATTTGCATGAACAGCAAATGTTCCTTGTAACAGCAGAGACCATTGCTTATCCTTGTCATAAGTAACAGAACAAACATCAGGAACTGATAACATCAGTCGACTTGGACTTGTGTATAGTTTTTCATGTTGCACATTGCTTCCAGGGAACTAGGGATTTGATAGCTCCTTTGGGAAGTCTGACTTGTTAGAATAAAGAGTTCAAAACTATGGGGAAGAAAGAACAGACCTTTCTTTGTAACTGTTCACAGCGGTTTACAGCAAAACTCTGAAGTTCAGTGTCTGAACCAATCTGCTGCATTACAAAAAGCTTACGTTGTAAACATAGCTGCTTCAAATTCTGTTGTGTTAGGCTGCGCATATTTCTGCCTAGGACTGCAATCGCTCATGTGGTGAATCCATCCTGTATCTTACAACCAACGGCTTGCTTCTGTTAGCAAAATTTATTTCTTATTGGTATGATGTTTTTTATTTGTGCGATAGTTGACCCACAGTGGAATTCTGGAAGTAACAGACTTTGAGGAAAAGTATTTCATTTTCCTAATGAATTATGATTTCCTCGTAGCAAACAGACGATCTTCCTTTAACTTCGAATGCCTCCGCCGACAAAGCAGTCAAGATGACATACCACTGTCTCCGAATTTCCACCATCGCACTGCTTTACCGCTTCACTTAATGCAACAGCAGGTACACCCAGAACTGCACTGAACTAACAATGACTTACCTCTTCTTAGCTTCCAAGCTGTACCTCTGACTTTCATTGTTGCTTGTAACAGTACTAGTGGATTATGCAATCTGCCCGTGCACTACTTCCAGGCCAGGTGTGTACCAAGGTCTTGTAGTTGCTAGACCCAAGGCTTCTCCAAAACACTGAAAGAGAGTAGTTTGTCCCATGACTGTTTAACTGGAACAAGCAGTCGGCATGCCCTAAGGAATTCTGAAAAGAACTGAATAGTATGGTAACTGTCTATTAACCTCTGCATATGGAATTGCTCAGCTGCATTTGCAAGAGTTTGCAAGTACAATCTGTACATCTTCTGCAGCTCATTACCCAGCTCTGCTATGGCCCTGAGAAAAGTGTAGTATGTGTAGCCATCCAGAAAGCTTGGAAAATGCTCAGTAGCTGCAAGCTGCTATTACTGCAACTCTTAAGCAAACTGCATTTTCCTGGGTCACCTGGGTGAGTTCCTGAAGTTCTTCCACTGATTTATGGAGTCAGTGGAAACAGAAGAATCTGCAAGTCAGGAGTTTGTGTGCAAACCTCAGTGACTGCTGTACGTTGTACCTGAATAAAGATTTAGTAAGTCTCATGGTTAATCTCTGAGCGAAAGTGCACTGCTTCTTTTGATGCTGCATAAAAGCTGGTATTGGGTCAATGAAAATAGTTTGTAAAGGCAATCTTGCAGCTCCTAGAACGACATGTAATAGACATATAGTACTAGGTGATCATTCTAATGCACGAGGATGCTTTGGAATACTTTTTTTTTTTTTTTTTTAATAAGCATAGAAAATATATGATGAATATAAATACAAACATATACTTTGTCCTGTAGCTGAACCCAATTTGTGTGAATCAGGTTATTGTTTCCTATTTACATGGTATTTATGTCTACTTACTTGATCTAAATGAGATCTTGTGGCATGTGGTCATGTTAATTTTTTTTTTTAACGTTTTTCATTACTTCAAATTAAATGGGATCGTTTGGCTTAATACGACCAAACAAAATCTTTCTGTGACACAAGTCTCCTATCCCCTGCTTCAGCATCAAGCAGAGAGGTTTTGTAGCAATAAGAAAAGTTTTTAAACAATTCTAAATGATGGCCTCTTCCTCAGAGGCAAAGAAAGCAAAGTACGTAAACTAGATCTAGTAGCAAAAAAAATACCATTTTATGCCCTATTTACTGTTTCAGTTCTGTTCCACTTTTCCATGACTCTTAAACATCAGAAAATGTTAACTTTGCATAGCTGCTGCCTGAAGAGTTGGTTTGAGCTAACTGCTGACATCAGAAATGTCTATGACCTGGAGCATTTGAAATCACTAACTTGAATTTTTTTTCCCCATATCAGGTCATGGCTGTTGCAGGTCTGGATTCCAGTAAAGCTCATAAACATTCACCGAGTCGCTCAACGCGTTCCTGGGCTACCCCACCCGCAACCCCTCCCAACAGGGACCGTACTCCGTATTATACACCTCTAATCCAAGTTGACAGGGCTGAATCTACAGAACACATGAACGGTAGCCTGCCTTCCTTGCACAGGAGCTCTTGGTACACAGATGACCCTGATATTTCCTACCGAACATTTACACCAGCCAATTTAACTGTACCTAATGACTTTAGGCATAAACACAGTGACAAACAGAGGAGCGCAGACAGTTTGGTAGAAGCGGTAAGTATTACAGGAACCTCTGACGCAGTCAAGAGTGTCTGCTTGGATTTCGTGTTACCTTTAAAAAGCGTATGGTTCAGTCCACATGATCTCTCTGAAAATGTGGTGTTTTCACTTCCAGTTGAAACTGTTTTTAAGGAAAGACAGGGGAATTTCTCAGTTGTCATGTTGTAAAGGATTTGAACTGAATCCAAATCTTAACATCAGTGTCAGAGAGCTGGAAAGCAAACTGCAAGAAATAAGTAGAAGGAAAGCTGGGAACACATCAAGGACAGGATTTAAAATGGAATTTAAGCTTGCTACCAGATGAGGATCAGTTTTGAAGTATCCTTTTGCAAGCACTGGGAGGGATGATGCATAGATTAGTTTTCTCTGTTTTTTTTTTTTTATATATATGTATATATATAAGTACATCACCATTCTTGTAGTAATCTAAATAAAGAACAAGAACTCTATGAACTAGGTGTGTACTAATTCCAGAGAGAGTGAATAAGGACAACTGGGATTGATTTGTAGGCGTACTAAAGAATGTTAGGAATTGCTTTGTATATTAAAAAAAAAAAAAAAAAAAACTTGAAGTAAAATAATTAATGTATTCTATTTCTGAATATCATAGTTACTGTTCTTGCTTCTGTCTGTCATTTCCTTTCCATTGCTATCAGCTAAACAATTTACCAACATTCTTCTTCCGTGTATTGTAAAATACCAAGAATTTATTTAGAATTCTGTTTCACCTGTGTCCCAGTTTTACCATCTGGGATTTATTCACTGTTGGCTGATGTTTATCAGACTCCTCCCAGCTTTCTAAAGAAAACAATCAGATGCGTTGCATTATCAGTTACACTACCGTACAACTGACGCGGCATAGGCTGAAACAATTTGATCGTTGATCTGTGATTTTGCATGTAGTTTCTAGTATTTTCCACAAATGAAAAATGTTTTTATGATCTATCTGTTCTTCCATAGTTCTGCATTACATCTCATTCTCTCCTCTCCATCTGCCAGGTACTTATATCTGAAGGCCTAGGAAGGTACGCAAAGGACCCTAAATTTGTTTCAGCTACAAAACATGAGATTGCTGATGCATGTGACATGACTATTGATGAGATGGAAAGCGCAGCAAGTAATCTTCTCAATGGAAATATTAGCAATGGGACCAATGGGGATATGTTTCCCATTTTAAGCAGACAAGATTACGAACTTCAAGATTTTGGTCCTGGCTACAGCGATGAAGAACCAGAACCAGGCCGTTATGAAGAAGACTTAGCTGATGAAATGATATGCATTACAAGCTTATAGTATTTAGCAAGGGAAATGATTTTAATAACAGAAAAAGTGCCTCATAGTTTAAAGATGCTAGGCACTAGTTGGAGTTAACCAGTCAAGTTTTGTACAAGTGATGTCACACCTCAAGGAAGCCATAACTAATAAAAAGATTATCTCCGGGCTGCTGAAATGCGATCAGAGCTGCAGCAAGCACATCGTCTCTTCCCACAGAATCTTCGGTTCCTCTGTAGGAATAAGGTTATTTTGAAGCCAAGCAGGTTCTGACAATCAGTTTTTTGAGGGCTAGAGTGGGATGCTGAGGTGTAATATCTTGCCTGTCTTTCAACTTTGTGCTGCTGTCCTTCATAGTAGAGCAGGATTTTGTCAGTGAAAATGTCTGTGCAAGTCCAGCACAAAATTGCGTGGGAAACAACACGAGATGAGTGATGACAACCAATAATGTCATTACCTCAGTACTCAATGGCATATCAGTCATCCATCGCATATCCGTTCTAACATGTTTTTCAAACCTGCCTCTTGATTTCTTTTCTTAATGCTCTTCTAAAACATGGTTTGTCATGCTCTACATGTTAGAGATCATTGGAAAAAGAAGTTATATAAAGAATATTCTGTCATATGTAACACCAGTTTACATAGGAAAATATCATTCAGATGGTCTGTTTTATGACTATCACGTTAAGGGCAAAATATACTGGAATAATTGCATTCTTACTAATGCACTTGCAACCAGGTTAAAGTAGAATTAGGTAAGATAGTTTGCTAAAAATTATATAGTAGAAATTATTGTAAATGAATTGTAATATACAATGATTTGTATTTGTAAAGAGATGTTCTATATTTTGTAATTATTGTACCGTAATTGAACTGCAGCAATATTTATGGACCCTAATTATTGTAACTCTCCACAGAATTCTAGATATAAGTATTTTTACTTGGAATATATAGATCTATAGCATAAAGATTTAAATAGAGCCACCTCTCATTGTAAATCTTTTTGGGATAAAGTATCAAGTTTGAAATTGACAACACAGGTTTTTTTTAAGTATTGAGTCAAATGAATCTCACTGTGTAAGGGGTGCACAGTTGACCATTTGCAGTCTTGGAAAGGTGTGAAATTATTTAAAATTTTTTGATTAAAAAATAAGCTGTAATTTTATTTTTGTATTAATCCCATGCTACAAATGTATTCAAATCCTTCAAAAATTGGTAAGTTCATGCCAGGATACCACTGGTCATGGGACAATTCATTTTGGCAAGGTATGTTACGTCCATACCCCACACTGATAGGAAGCGTCTGGGGCAGAAACTATTTCACAGGTAAATGAAAATGCTTTATTTCAATACTACTTACTCTGCTTGGAAAAATAAGAAATATGGTTAAATTATTCTTCACAGAACCAAAAAACTTGATTATATAGCAAGTACACTACTTTACTGCCTCTACCGTTCTGTTGTTTTATGTGTAATATTTCAAAGACTTATTTTTATGCAATCAAAAGAGGGCTTAGATATTGTTCACAATGCAGTAAAACCCTGAAATGACTTTGAGGCTAATACAACCTTGGAGGAAAATCAAAAAACACTGAATGCTACTGTCTATTTTGTTAGCACTGGATAACAATGACTTGTTCTAACAAGTTATCTTATCAGGTTTTACCTGTAGTTCATATGCTAGATAGCAATCCAGTTCACATTTTTACAAATGTGATGTTTAAAACATGTCAATAAACATTTTGTACATAATGACAATTTCCTATGAATAGCTTACAGACTTCCTCTGGAATCATTCTTATTTCAAATGCCAGGATAAGAACTTAAAGGTTTGTAAATTATTTCTTGACCTACATCATTTTGTATTAAAACAAATGCAAAATGTTCTTCAAAATAAAACTGTGTAATAATTTTATTATACTTGGGACTCCTTTTACGAGTAGTTTTTCACCACGAAGCTCAAAAAGTTGTATTCTGTTTGCATCGTTTGGAGAATGGGAGGGAAAACGTGGAATTTAGTAATCACTATCCACACTATCATAGTGCACAAGTCTTTTATGAATAATTGCTGTTACCCAGAAAGGAGTAAAGTCATTAGAGTATTTGTATGAAAAAGGGCATCATTACTCCCCTACTGTGTAGGGGATTAATGCTCCCTTAGATACAGATCGGTGGAAACAATCAGGCAAATCTGGCTAACATCCCCTAAAATGTCAAAAAGCATAGTGCACTTATCTGTCAGGAAACACTTGGGTGGGTGGGCCAGTTCTAGTCACTTCGTTACCCATCTCAGCTTACAGAAGCAAAGTATGATGTGTTCTGAAGGGCATTATTTTGTTGGCACTTCCAGGATGAGATACAAACATGGTGATGAAACATGTGAATGACAAAAGTGTGAAAAGATGACAATGGTGTTTAGCGTTGTGTTTCCAGGGTCTTGGGCTTGTACACAGGAACATTTTTCTCCTGAAGTGATGGGAGCCCCTTAATTATGTCAGCAGCTTTCTCTGCTATCATAACAGTTGGGGCATTCAAATTCCCACTGACAATACTGGGCATTATTGAGGCATCCACTACTCTCAAGTTTTCAACACCAATTACTTTTGTTTGCGGATCAACTACAGCAGTGCTATCTGAAAGCTGACCCATTTTACAGGTGCAGGAAGGATGATAAGCGCTATCAGCCTTCTGTCTTATGAAAGCATCTATTTCTTCGTCAGACTTAACATTGTTTCCTGGTTGAATTTCAGGCCCACGAAATTTCTCAAAAGCTTTCTGAGCAAAGATTTCTCTGGTCAACTTGACACACTGGCGGAATTCCCAAATATCTCTTTCTGTATAGAGAGAAAATAAGAAGGCTGTTAGTGGACTCCTACATAACAGAAAAAAAAAAATAGCACCAAAGAAAGAAGGCTGGAGGGGAAGTCTCTCATTTATTGCTGAAAGCCAAAATAAAGCAGAACAGTTTTAAAGTCACATATATTTACATTCACTGTGAGTAAAATGGCTACATTCACTGCACGCTCTCAAAAGGGAACAGGTGAGTTACAAAGAATTGCTCTTTATTTTGCTATACCCACCGTCTTTGACTGCATTCCCAGCAGAGAGTTCTTTAGGTCTACATAGTGCTTTACACTGTGGCCTCTTTGACACTAACTGACTTTAAAAGATAAATAACAATGCACCAACCATCACTTCTGCTGCTCAGTAGATAATGAAAATCTGCTACTGAAATGGGTAGGAAATAAGTTGGCATCAGACCAAGGAGAGGCTGCTTTTACCTGCTGACATGTAGTTAGGCTCAATGATAGGATGGTCATTTGGGTCTGTACTCTTCAGCTTTAGCCAGCCCACACTTGTGCTCCTCATGGGTCCCACATGGACCTGCAACACCCACACTATGATCGTGACACAATCCCACCAGATATTTTTCNNNTGATGGTGACACAAACCCCCCAAATTTTTTTCCAAGTTCAGTGTGATTTTTTTTTTTTTTTTTTTTTTTTTCAATTTGGACAGACTTCAAGCAAATGTAAACATTAAATGGGAAAGGCCAAAATATGCACATTTTTCATTTTAATATAAATTTGCTGTGAATATGACATTCCATAAGGAATACAACTGTCTTTTCAACTTCCAACTGTTCTTTCAGTTTAAAGTTCAACCATTGTAGTTCAGCAATAGTGCAGCATACCAATGCAATTAGCAACCAGATCAAATTATTATCACCACTGAAGAGATCACCAAGAAAACCACGTACTTTCAGGAATGGTTCCTCAGCATTAGCACAGACTATAAATGATTCTACTAAAAGGTCAGCCTACTTGCTAAGTAGGCTACAGAACATTACTGGAGTACGTTCTTCAACAGCTCACCTGGTAAGCTTCCATTGTGGAAGCAACCCGACCATGATCAATCACCTGAGAAGGGAGAAAGTGGAACTGAATGTCGGGGTGAGGAACTCCTGGCTGACTACGGATAAACCCACCAGATTCTAAGTGGGCAGTGGCTCCATCCCCTAGAGAGTGTAAATGAGAGAGAAAACGCCATTACAAGACTTCAGAAAAGCAAGAACTTCTTAAGTCACTACTGATAATAATTCATATATAGAGCGGAAATTGCAAACAACACAAATGTATTATGAATAACCTCCAATGTAAGCAATATGCATCACTTTTACATGCTTCTTTGTCACTAGATAAATTTAATTCTGTGTAACTTTGGAAATTCCAGTTATTTCACAGCAGGATGCTGCAGCTATCGCAATGTAACTGGCAGAAGCACTGCCTAGGATCTAACTCCAGAGACAGATTTGGTATCAGGGTTCCACCAGGCGTGGAGGGAACCAGCTGCAGCATCCTGATATCGCTGCACTGCATGCTCCAAGACAAGGAGCAGAGCAATCCCATCAGTCACATATAATAGGCAGAGCCATCCACAGTGCCTGCCCTGAAGGGGAAAGATGAAGAGACTACCGTGTCCCTCATATAATGTTATTTTCAGACCCATTTAAAACCATGATTCATCCCTCCGTGGCCATTACTTCCATGGTAAAATGCCACACACGCAGCATAAGTCGTCACCTTGGGCCAGCTACTAACATAATGATTCAGCAAAAGATGAAGGCCTTGATTTTGGCCAAACTATTTTACTGATTTAAAGGATTACTTTTACAGACTCTTTTTGAAGTCTGGATTATTATAAATAAAGCTGGATTATTATAAAATGAGAGTGTCATTTTTACAAAAGTCACTCTTACTTACATGCAAGCCTAAGGAGTTTTGACCAGAGCAAAAAAATAATTCTTTTGGAGTAAGAATAAAGAAAAATGAATTCAGTTCTCAGTATATTTTTATCTATGCAATGTTATTTCTAAATAATTTTTTTTCAACAGCCTTTCTCAGTGGCACCAAGATTTAAAAGTAGGCTCCATGTTCTTAGAATGAAGATATAAATGTGTTAGAAAACAGTGTATAAAAACATCAATTGATACTTTAAACATAACTGTTTTTAAAGACTCCAATTTATAAAAAATAAAAATCTTTCAGGCCCATTTGCAAGTTCCAATTATTTCAGAGGACATGAAATAATTTTCTGTGAATGCTCCAAGACTTTGAAATTCACAGATAACAAGCTGTAATAATTCAAAAGCAATCAATGGTAGAACAATTGCATTTTTCATACCTGCAAACTTCCAAAGCCATTCTAGACCAATCCTCACCATGTTAACTGGCTTTTGTGCACTATATAGAGTAATAGGTTTGGTGCACTTTTGCTGGACATACACTTCCAAATGATCTTGTAGGTTCTGGCCTACTCCTGATTAAAAGATTTAAAAGGGGGCAGGAGGGAGAAGAAAGGAAAAAGAAAACAAATTTATTTCACATGGACCAATGACACTCAACACCTGCTACCAGAAAACAGTGTAAATGGGAACTAAACTAACCTCTTACAAGGGCAGTGATGACTGAGACCATGACCATGAGTCATATCAGCCTTTTGCTCATGTCAGAAAAAGGTTTTACGTAAACATAGCATAAACAGAATGAAAATAGAAAGTTTAATGGCAGACTTATGATTTGTTCTAATATTGCCAGATATGACTTCTGAATACAGCACTAGATTTTCTAGTTTCAAGAAAACATTCACGTTATTCCTTCCATCATTGATGATGTATGACAATGGGAGTTGATACAATCTCCTGTGGATCAAAACCCCTCACCCAAAATTCTAAATTCTAAGTATCCAGCTTTACTTTAAACCTACTCACTGGTGTTTTTCAGAAAGGCATTTTCCACTATCAAACACACTGCAGAAACTGTAGGAGGTTATTGCTCAGTTCTCAAATCGATGCATGTTTCCACTGATTATGTTTACACTGTCAGTTTCAGTCCACACAACCTGACATAAAGACAACCGCCTTTCATGGATTCGTTCCATTTAATTGACTTTGAGTTGCATTCTTAGGAAGACGCAAGGTTGAAAGAAATAATAAGATTACCTGGAAGGTGGCAAACAACAGGGATCCCCAGTTTTTTTAAATCATCTG
This sequence comes from Alectura lathami, assembly GCA_013399715.1. Lineage (NCBI taxonomy): Eukaryota > Metazoa > Chordata > Aves > Galliformes > Megapodiidae > Alectura > Alectura lathami. The sequence continues at coordinate 567,117 of VXAV01000323.1, forward strand.
CATTGCCAATCCCAGACAACATAAGCAGCTGTGGGGAATTTATGGCACCTCCACATAAAATAACTTCTTTACTGGCAAAAGCCTAAAATGAAATGAGCACAAAAGCCCTAATATTATTAAGCTTGATCTGAATACAAGTTACACATCAAGAGCTTCTGTTCAGATACTGTTCTGAGGGAGACCAGACCCCCTTCTCTCACATTTTTCTTATTCCAAATGTATTCCTATCTTGCCAGAATTTTCTTTAAGGAGGAATAATCAAAGTTTCAATCTGAGGGGACAAGCCAGAACTTGATGTTATGCAAGAGTATTGTGTAAGGTTTCGAGCTGGAACCTGTGCTGCACACTGTCTCAGCATAGTAACTATTGTGCTGAGATGCTGGTATTTCAGGGAAACAATTCTGAAAATGGTGTACAGGGAAATATAGCGGAGATAATCTCTAAATCAATACAACTGATATACCTCCTACAGTACAATAACTCACAAAGTATCATACATTGGAAGAGACAACATAATTTCTGAAAAGCTGACATTTCACATGGTAAAGCATCACTTGTAATATATATTTCTTTCTTTTTTTTTTCTTTTTTTTTTTTTAATTATGATTTGAATACTGTCTCTCATACTGGAAAATAAGTATCTCTTACCTTTTTCCTTTGCCCATTTTTCACATACTCAACACCAATGGATTTTGTTCCTTGAAACATGATTTTCGTTACAAGTGTCTTCTCTGTGACTGACAAATTTGGGCGTGATATGGCTGGATGAAGGTAAGCACTAGCTGTGCTCCATCTTTGACCTACAAGGTATATTTACAGTAGGAATCAAAACACTCGTGCTAACTATTATTCAAGATTCTCACCGATACCAATCAGGATGTTTACACAAGAAAAGCATTCTTCTGCAGTGTTCAAAGCAAATATGATTTGATATAATAACCAGAGATTTTATTCTAACATAACGAACTTCACAATAACGTTCTGAAAACCTACTCTCCCAAATGTAACTTTGACTCAAGATCTGCATGCTAATACAATTTTCAATGAAATACACCCTAGGCTGACAGAAAGCTGCTGTGAAATGAATAGGTATAAGCTCCGAGTGCAGTACTGTTCAGCAATCCAGTGGGTCAGAAACACAGCACCCTTAAGGAAGCCTTTATAATTTACCTTGGTGTATAGTCATGTCCATCCAGCCAAATCCTTCTTGCTGATAGCCATTCATATCATCTGTGAAGGGATAGCCAGCTTGCTGAGCTGCCTCCAGGAACGCTTGATGAAGAGGATGGTTTGTTTTCCCTCTTGACACATACAGAGGTCCTTCTCCACCTCTGTACTGATCTGGCCCCAGTTCATGTGTTTGTGCCTTCTTAAAATAGGGCAAGCAATGTTCATAGTCCCATCCTACAGCCCCTTCGCTGCTCCATCGGTCATAATCTTCTGCGTGCCCACGAATATACACCATAGCATTGAGAGAAGATGAACCACCCCACACTCTTCCTCGGGGCCAGTACATAATTCGGTTGTCCATATGCTTTTGTGAAGTTGTGTGGTAATACCAGTTGTATTTCTCATCACAGAGGTTATAAGTTAATGCAGCAGGCATGTGAATCTTCCACATCAGTCTTTTGCTACCTAAAAGGGTGTCTTTAGGGCCTGCTTCCAAAAGTAGTACAGTACTGAGAGGGTCTTCAGTCAGCCTGTTGGCTAATACACACCCTGCTGATCCAGCTCCAACAATGACATAATTGTAGTCTGCCTTTTCAGAACTAAGTTGAGACAACGCACGGGAGAGTTTTAATTGTTCATTGATGCCTAATGTGTTCCTTAATAGGTGTGCTTTAAACAGAGCTCCTGTTACTTTGTGATTCACAGGACTGTAGCATTTAACTCCTTTGATTAGGTAGGACATCTTAACTAGTAACATTACTCTTGCAGAATTTCAATTAAAAAAATCCAATGTTTTACCCTAGGAAAATAAATAAAAAATCTTAATGAAAATGTAAGCATTAATGCAGTGTATGACCTCTAAAACATCCATCATTTTGAGGTAAAAATGTCGTATTTCACCCATTCTCACTATCCAAAGGCATAACTACAAAGACAATAAAAC
>VXAV01000323.1:570676-582478 GCA_013399715.1 Alectura lathami
ATTTCTGAAAAAGGAGAAAGGAATGCAAAAAGAAAATGATAAGAAGTTACATATGTCATTTAAGGATTAAATCAGTTACAAGAAAGCTAAATGAAAGCAACAGAAGTAACTTATTCCTAGAACATTAGATTGAAAGTTGTGCAAGCTGTGGCTTGCGTGCCTCTTCTGCCCCTTTTGGGTTGGGCTTGCGTGTGGGTGAGAAATCGCCTTTCTCGTAAGTCACTGTTTTTTTCCAGTTATCAGTATTATTACTCTTATATCCCCTTTGCATTTTATTATTGTTTTTGCATTTTATTTATTGTTCCTTGGCTATTTTAGTAGACTAGTTTTTATCTTAACTCTTGAGTTCTACCTTTTTCTTTTTCTCTCACTTTCCTCCACCATCCCACTGATATTGGCCACTGGGGGTGGTGAGCAAGCAACTGTTGGGAGCTACCGTGGATTAAACCACCACAGGGCCATATTGAAAAATGGCAAGGAGCAAAGCGGCTCTGTGGGTAGATGAAATGGCTAATCTAGAAAAGTTATATATCACTGGACATTATTACTGGTAACCAATCAGAGTTTTCCCATTCTCTGATAAAACTGGAAATAAAACAGATCAAAGATATGTACAGTTATGGTACCCACTGTCTAGGCTAGAAGGCTGAATTACCAGCCAAGAAAATAAAATCTAATGTTCCTTTGAAATTGCTGAAGCAGTATTTTGAACCTATACCATCACATAAATTCATTATTTTTATATTTATGTTATTATTTCTTTTTTATATCAATGGACCCATTAAAATGGAACAGGAGTGGCATAATATCATAGGATTATATATGATCATGTAATTAAGTTTATCTTGTGAAGAGTGGACAGGGAGTGAAGTCAGTCCACAGTGTCCAGGCCATGGTATTTGAATGACTCTGAGAATCAGTGTGTAGATGATTCACAGGTTTCTGTGCTTTAAAGCTCTGAGGTGCAGAGGTTAATTCCCAAGCCATTTTGATTTAATATAAATCCAACATGCACAGTTGGATACATCAGCATTAAACCACAATTCTTTTTATCATACGATCCATGAGCTCTCATCTGCGTGTGGGCCTCCAGCCTGAGCACTAGCCTACCCCAGTTCCTCCAGACAGATACTGAAACTAAAAGGAGATGATCACCAGCTAAAATTCTGCTCCCTCTCTTATTTTTCTAGGGCCAAAATGACCACATCCTCTCTGGCAGAGGCAAAATGTCCCTCAGCTGGAGATGTTCAGCGCCATAGACTGTATCTGGTGCAGCAGAGCAGTGAGGCCTTTCCTGGGCATTCATCTTTCTCACGTGGTGTGCACCAGCCTGCTCCTGCTGGGCCTGTTTGTTAAAGTGCAGGAGGAACAGCAAACCCCCAGGTAAGAGCAGCTCTCGCTCTTTTTTTGCTGCGGGCTGTGTTCATGGTTTAAATTCTTCTGCCGTAGGACTGTTTCGGGCTAGCGTTCCCTTCGGTCTTGCTGGTAAATATGAGTTCATCTGCTTACAGAAATGTTCTGGGAAGCTTTATTTCCACGGCTGAAACTGCTCAAGCCTATTTAATCATCTGCCTTGTCCTCTTCTCCTCTATGAACAAACTTAGCTGCCAGCCTAGCGTGCAGGCTGGTGTTACCCCTGCGGGCAGCCCACGTCCGTGCTCCGGGGACACGCACAACGCTTCCAGCCCCACAGGAAGGCCTGGGGTCGGGCTGGGCTCCTGCCCACCCCCCGGGTGCGGATGGCCGCCGGGGTCCCGCCCTGCTCTGTTCCCCAGGACGGGGCACCTCAGGGCCACGTTTCTCTCCTTCCCTGCCGGGGATAGCCGTGCCTCCCTCAGAGCCACTTGCGTGGGGCTCTGCCAGCAGAGCAAAGGGCCTCGCCACCGCCCATTCCCACCCCGCCGCGGCCCCATTCCCCCTGCCGCCCTTCCCCGGCCCTTCCTCCTCATGTCTCCCTGGAACTTCCCCCTCAGAGCCCCCTCAGCCCACCGGCTGCGGCCCCACTCACTCGCACGCCCTGCGCGGGAAGCCCCGGCGGCTATGCCCGTCGCGGAGGCCGGGAATGGTCCCTGCGAGGCGCGGAAGCCCTCGTCGGGAGGGCGCGGTGCAGTGGAGGGGCCGGATTCCGTCGCACAGCCCCGGCCCCCGCGCTAGGGACTGGCCCCCAAAGGGGGAGAGGCATGTGGAGAAGGCGGGGGGTGGGTTTGAACTTCCCATAGGAATGTACCCTTTGGCTGCCCTGAAAAGTCTGTCGGGGTGACTCCCTGCTGTTCCGAAACAGACCGAGCGGCCGCCGGCCGAAGTCCGCCTCACGCACCCTGCTGGAGCTCCCGGCTGGCGCCGGCCCCGAAACGCGGCCGCGAGCTTCGCCCGCTGCACTCCTGCCCCACCGTGCTTCCAGGGGGCTGGTGCTGAGGAGATTGCCTCGTCCCTCCCCGGGAACGCCTCAAGTTTATTCCACCCCGTCCTCGGCTAGGGTAAACAAAAGGCTTTTTTTTTTTTTTTCCCCCCTGAAGAGAAGCGTATTCGGCAGCGTTGTCACTTCAGGACAAGGCGGGGAGCCTCCGGGGCGCGCTGAGGGCAGAGCAGGCACTGCCCAAAACCCATCAGTCACTACATTGTGCTCGTTTTTCTCGCTTGTTTTGACTCGGATTGTAGGGAATGGAGAGGCAGTAAGCAGAGCATCTTGACAGCAGGACGCTTTTCTTTTGGTTACTTTTAATCTGCAGTAACAGACTAACTCCTTGCAGATTTGGACATGCAAATGTCATTGCTACTATGTATATTTCTAAATCCCTCGGAGCTTTCATGGGCTAGATATTTTTATCACATAAGTTTTCAAGCAACTGCAACTTCTAAGTAACGCTTCTGACATTCCCCTTTCCAAAGCACGCACTGTTAGCTCAGCAGCTGCCATCTGCAGGGTGTACAGTGCCGATATATGCTATAACCGTGCCTGTGATCCATTTAATCACTTAGTTATTAAAAAATTTAACCCTCAGGAAGTTTGTGGAATCCACATACAACTGTAAAACAGAGACAGACTTAGAAGCAAATTTTACAAGTACTCTTGGGCTTGAATATTTAATACTGCTTTATGAGCATCAAAGGTATGAAAAACTTCTTGAAAAGAATGTGGAAGGAAAGGTAGTTTTCTGTGAAATCATAATACACTGAAAGCATAGTTCTCTACGTTCTCCTTCTATACTAGCATAGCAGGAAACATTCTTCCACTGATGTAGAATCAGCAGAGATGACCAGCAAACACTGCAGATACAGACTGTAAGAACTGTGGTTATTCTCAGAAGTGCTGTGCTCTACTGTTATGATTTCACATTCTGAGATGGTGTTCTTTATTTTTTAAGATGGTTTTTAAACAAAACTATTCAGAGTGAGGTTAATCACTGATTAGCCCTTTTGCATTACCTTTTAGCACATTCTCTCCCAGGTATGAACATTAGAAATGCTCATTTCAATAATTCATTAATTAGAGACAGCATTTTCAGCTATGCAAGGCTTGTTTTAAAGTGATCCCCCCCCTCCCCTTCCCCAGTGATTCTCACAATCAGTTCAGTTGGAAGATCTGTGTGTTTTCTCCTTGCTGCTCTACTTGTGATTGTATGCATTATTGCTGTGGTAGCCTGTATCATTACAAACCAAGCCAAGCATTATCACTTTTTTAAATACAATTTTATTATAGAAAATACTACAGCAACTGAAGTGTAGGTTCTCCCTTTCACATCTTCCACAATGATCACTTGTACAATAATTTTACCTCCTGGCAACATTAGCGTAGGAACTGCAGTAAGGCATTAATCCCACACACTGCGCTCTTCAGCTGTTGCTTCTGTGTAGCTGTATGCATGTCTGGAACCAATCTTGGCTTAATACCTACCACTTCAGTATTTGATAACTCAGACTCCCACATTGTGCAACTTCAATGCGGGTATATGTATCTCCAACATAATATAAATGTAACGAACCTGGAGATTAATGTGATTTTCTGTACATAAAATTCAGTGCATACAATTCAAAATATTACTTCAGCATTGCTGTACTTGATATGCATTCAGTAAGATTTTTGCACTACTATTGGAAAAGTTTCAGTTGAAGTTAGTTTTAACAAAATATTTATCAGCAGAAGATGAAAACATCTGCCCTATAAAAAAAAAAAGTGGCATTTCGGGGAACCAAATTTTCAGTTAACCATGCTCCGCTGTAAACGTATCGGTTACCATACAAATGCAGCTCGCTCTCGTAACATTCTGACACCAAAACGCTGCCATTCTCGCTGATATATCCACAGCTCCTGCGTGGTATCAAGACAGGCTAGGACAGCACCTCCTTTCCATGCGATTAAGCGGGGGTCCATATCCTGAATTCAAAACAAAGGTTACATATAGTCATTAGCCTGATTTTGCACAGTTCTCAAACTCTGCATCCTATTTATTCCAAAAGTACTCATTGCTTGGAATCTTCGGGGTGAGAGGAGGAGAATGGGTTTTCAAAATTATGCAGGAGAAAATACTTTTTCGTGACAATGAGGTAACAATATGGAAAAACTATCCAAGGAGTTTTTTAAAAAAAGAAAAACAAGTGACTTCTTAAGGATGACTTTCAGGCAGGCAATGAAAATCTTGCCCTCAGCAGGCAGGCTGAAGGCTCTGAATAATACTCACGTGTGGATTTTTTTTTCAAATTTTGCTTAAAGCCAAATTAAAATTGCTAACTTAATGCCATACTTTATTTTACATTGATGAAAATAAAAAAAACACAAATAAACAAAACCAAAAAAACCCAACTCTAACACAACTCCTTGTTGAGCAGAAAGGTAACTCCCTGGACCCATACTAATTGCTTCTTGGCCTTTACCTAAGAAACACTTGCATGATCAGTATCAGTAATGGTCTTGCTTTACCTCTAATTACCTGCCTGTAATTGCAGAGTGCTATGGTGCTATGTTACGAGCTGCCTGCTCTCTTAGATCTCCTCAAAAACACAACTTATTATTATTACTTTTTTTTTTTTTTTTCCAAAACCACAGATAAGTCCTCTGAAGATTTCAAACAATTATAGTTCATTAACCATTTAGCTATCAGTTAAGGTATACCTTAGGTCTTGTGATGACTTCAACATTTTCAACAACTCTTCTGAAAGAAGGGGGCATTTTGTTGAGAATTCGGTGTTGAAGGAACTCTTGAGCTTTATGAAACATAAGGCCTCCTCCCACTACTAAGATGGAGCTGTACATCTTCTTTTTTGTATCATCAGATGCTGGAATAAATGGATATATATAGAAGTAATTTTATTTTTTGAAGTTAATATGGCTTGTGTTTGTATTATAAAGAACTTGGTGCAAGTCAAACCAGATAGAAACTGCTTAAAATTTTTATTTTGCTATGTCTTGGAGCTTAAAAAAGTGCTCAAGAAACCTCAACAAAGGTTATAACTCATGTATAAAAAGCAGTGCAGCTACTCTGTAAATGATAAAGGGACATACATATTACTTTCCTGAAATATAGTTACCATAAATCCACACTGACAAGCATATTTCATAGAATTATACAAATGTAATTCTTACCACAGCAGTCAATGCTATGAAGAATGGCTTTGTCAAGCCCTAGGGCTTTGCCTTCAAACTGAGAAATAGCTGTTTTTCTGGACATGTGTGCAGTTAAAGGTTCCTCTGAATCGTTTCCAGATATCATACAGTCACTTTGGGAAGATCCTAGTTCCACTTCTTGTGGGTAGATCCTCTCTGAAATGTCTGTGACTTGGCCTCTTAAGTCTCCCTCAAATGTTCCAGGCTTTGACATAGATTTTCTATCAGCTGTAGCTTTTGAAGACTTAGAAATAAGAAAACAAGTTGACCTTTAAACTATGAAAAATAGAAAAAGATCTTCAGCAGGTTACAGAACAATACAAGGACTATGCACCACCTCTTCACCTTTTTGCATAAAGGTTAAACATGGTATTACTACCTGATACCATTTTTATTTTGATTCTCACTTTCAAAGCAAGGATTTACTTTCAAATCCATCAGATGTATCAGTGCCTTTAATATGAAGACCCCTTAGACTTTGAGAATAGGTCTTGTCTAAACATCCATAATTCCTTACGATAGATTTACTCTCTAATGCTGCCAACCCAGATAACAAACTTCAATCTTTGAGATGAACTAATGAGTCCTAATTTTGTTTCTGAGTTAAATTATATTTAATGAAAAATTAAACAAGCATTCACACACCTGCTCCTGCTTGCTTTGTGTGGCTAGCAGATAATGTTCATCATGAGGATCCTCAGGGTCACCTTGTGATCTGTGTTGCAAAGTTGTCATTTTTTGTCCAACAATTCCAAAAGTTGCTGGATAAAACAGAGCCATTGGAGCCTGAACAATGAGAGATTTGGCATTTCACTATATATCTTTTTACTAAGTTTGTATTTCCTGTAAAAAAGAAAAAGCTTTTTCTATCTCAATTTTCTTGCAATTCGAAATTAACATATACAAAACTTTTATGAAACTATTTTAAATATAAGTTCTAAAAAATATATGCATTTGTACACGTGCATCTGTTTCTTTACAGATTCGGGCAATGTACGATGTACAAGTAATTCAAATGTGTCATTTGTTACAAAATGAAAAATTCAGTGACGTGAAAAACTTGTAAAATGAGCATTCACTCCTTACAATGAAAGAATAAACATCATCATAGAATCATAGAATGGTTTGGTTTGGAAGGGACCTTAAAGACCTTTCCAACCCCCTGCCATGGGCAGGGACACCTCCCACTAGATCAGGTTGCTCAGAACCCCATCCAGCCTGGCCTCGAACACTGCCAGGGAGGGGACATCCACAGCCTCTCTGGGCAACCTGTTTCGGTGCCTCACCACCCTCACAGTAAAGGAATTTCTTCCTAACATCTAGCCTAAATCTCCCCTCTTCCAGTTCATAGCCATTACCCCTTGTCCTATCATATTCAGCTGAAGCCCCAATCACTCTGGCTAAAGATTGTCAGCAGTGTTGAGCATCCCCTAGTGCTTCATTAGGCACATTCATACATATTGTAATTCATTTTAATACTGTCACCAACTGTGAACATACTTGTTCCTTTTACAAAGATCACCTGTAATTTTTCATCCCCTAATCGGAACTGGTATAGCAGAGCGGGAGAATCTGGATGCCGAATTTGGAACTCATGGTCTTGCAATCCAGAAATATCCTGCAGTCAAAAAAAAAAAAAAAAAAATCTGCATACATATTTCCTTGTAGATCTGTCAAAACAGCTTTCTACTCGGTGAGTCTCTACAATGAGAATTGTTGTGGAAATACAACACCTCATGGCAGATTTTATAAAACTGAAGCTGAAAAACAGCAAATCTGCAAGTACTATCAGCTTCTCTGAGCAATAGGAACAAATAAATGTCCATTCTATGAGCTGGGATTCCCTTCAACTAGAAGAAAAACTAAGTTTCAAATATTTCAAGTCTAAAGCTTCTCCAGCTCTTGCCAAGTACTAATGAGTAAAGTACTTGGTTTTCCACGCCCTTTAAACCCATTTTCTACAGTTCTCCCATATCTAATAATTAAAAATACATCAAGTTAGAGAGGACTATATGAGATAATTATTCCATATTAAAAATAAAATACATACAATATGCAAACACAACATTTCAAGGAATAAATCATGCCTCTTCTGAGCTGTTACGTATATTCTAACTATTTTGTACACCTTCATTCGCAAGCAGTTGTAGACCATAAAGATTTCCCAGAGCAGCATTCTATAGAGGTAAAAAAGAGAATGCATCACTTTCCCTTCTCACCTGGTCTAGATGACAAAATGTCTCTTTTAGGTGCTGAAGCAGAAGGCAATCCAACTTATTAGTTAACTGACAGTCTCTGTATGGAAACCCTGCCCGTTGCATAAGCCAATAAAAACACCTTGACACATCAGATCCTCCATATGCAAGGCAGAGCCTAAAGCATAGAGATAAAAAAAAAAATATATATTTTTTTTTTCTGAAATACTGTCTTTCTGTAGTGGTAGACATAAGAATACAAGCAGCATTTTAGAAGTGCTGTTCATGACATCCACAGTTTGTAAAGCACAGTATCCGTTATGCTGTTTTACTTCTTAGAAACATGTCAGAATTCTTTAACGTTCAGACTGTAACATGATGACCCTGTTAACAGCTCACAATAAAAACAACAGAAAAAAAAACCACAAGCCTTTGTTTTTTGAAAAAAAAATTTCCTCACTTTTTGAGGTCTTTGATAAGTAGCTAAGTACATGCTTGTAACAATTCTGCACATGAAAAATACCTGGTGTTGCGATGGGAAACTCCATCTTCCACACAACAAACACTTGTCTTCTGATCTCCCACATCTACTATACACGCACTGCTTAAACCACTTCCAAAAGTAGCACAGACAGACTCCTGGTGTACCACAATTCCTAGCAATATGAGGAAAAAAAAATATGTATACAATTTATTCCAAGCTCCAGAGCTATGTTTCTGACATTCAAAGGACATCTTAATGTCTTTTAAAATCTACCAACAGTCTGACTCTCCACTGAAAGTTTGTATATTTAATGAAGATGGGATGGGGGTAGTAACAGACTGTTTGTTGTGTGGGCCCTTGAAGTCCTGAGAAAAGCTAAAAGGATGGATGGCTATATTTACACATTCTTATTTCCTCAGATTTAAGACTCAATCTATTTTGGTAATTTGTACTGCAGGGCCTTTGTTTTCAGATGCACATTAAACATTTTCCTCATTTTTTTTTCTAGCTTAATCATGTATCACTAAAATTTGCATTTTAGGTAGTATATTTGGTTATAAAACAAGGTCTGATTTCACCCTCTGTTTTCCTTTCAATTCACCTCTAACTCTGTAAGAGTACCTTCATATTTGTATCACAAGCCCATACTTCAGACATAGGGCACGCTTCTCTCTCTCTCTCTCTCCTTCTAGCCAAGGAAGGAAAAGAGAGCAGTAACTATTTCAATGCTAGTCAACCACTTTGCCCTATTAAAAGAGGCAACAGTTATGGGGATATTAAAAAGATGAAAAGAGTACCAGCCAAGCTTGGGTTGGTGTCCAAAAATGTTCCTTAAATGGAAAAAAAAACAACAACAAAAAACCTTTATGCTATTAATCATTCAGTGCTTATTTACATATGATTTTACCTGAGAAGCCCATCTTCATTAGGATCATATTCACCAGCTCTTTCACGTGTTGTTTATTGTAGATGTCTGGAATTAGTAAAATGCACCTATAGTACTGAAGGTAAGAACAGTAAGTTACTGACAGCTCTCAAATTATTTGTGTGCTTGAATACCTGTTGCCAAGGAAGAAAACATAACATACAAGATGCTAAAAGAAGCAGTATTATGGAAAGGTGGAAGATTTTAAATAATTTTTAAAAATATTCAAAGTACTAAGTTAATAGTTTATAGGTCATTAAAATGTTTTAAAGTACATCAGATAGAACAAAATAACCTACTCAAGAAGAGAAATTATGTAAGTACTAGGCACCCATTCCTCAGTTGCCTCCTTTTAAGTCAGCATACATAAATAAAAAACAAACAAACAGAATAAGACTGTGAAATTTCTAGAGTGGATTCTATGAAGGATTTCCCTTCTATAAAGGATTTCTAAACCTTGTCTTCTTGTCAGAAGTTCTATTAACAAATTTTGTCTTAAAGGTACACACAGAATTCCAAATGAAGTCTAGGAACCACGCTTACCACCGGAATGAGTTTATCCATTAAGAAAACCACCAGTAAGAGCCCACCAGTAATAGCAGGTTGCTTCTCTTCTATAATATTTACAGAAGTGGATACGGCCCACATTAACGTGTTCATAGCTCACCTTCAGGTCTTTCAATGGTATTTCCAGGTATTTTTGTATTGCATGTGACCATATAACTTCAAGATCTGCCAATACTGCAGTGAGGGAGCCACCAGGTCCTGTGTGGAGATTCAACTGCCCTCTTCTAATAGGCCAATGTATATTATAAGAATCGAGTGGATTAACATACAGTGCCTGAAAATAAGAGATGAAGTTATTTTTCCCCACCAAAATTAGTAATGGATACTAGAAAAACATTTCAGAAGCAGAAAGAACATGTCATACAGCAGTACTGAGCAATGTGATTGCAGTACAGTGGATTTCTTTTTAACAGAGCTGGATTGTGTTAAAAGACAGTCAATACACGGGAAATTACACTGCATGCATCTTTGAAAGAGATACAGTTTACCCTACAGTTTGAAAAGAAAATATATATTACTACCTAGGCAAATGAGGAAAACTGTCTGGTCTTGTTGAATGACAATATTCAGGTAGTCCCTAATAAAGCTTCTCACACACTGCTTGACTAAATTTAGTTTAAATTGTTCTTCTATACATACTCCATAAACTGCTACTGATTACATAGCTCCATTAAAAGATAATACTAAGCCTCACTTCAGGTGGTAAGCAAATCTTACCTCTTCTCCTACCAAAAACTCAGGATGATTTGATGTGTTTGTCCACTTGGCCCCAGAACTGTGATCTAAAATAGCTGGCCGCATCTGTCTGTTGTATGACCTGGCCTGAAATGTAATCAAATCAAACACTACTGACAAATATTTTACCAGTCACTTTTTATGCATGAAAGCAAAAAAATAAAAAAACAAACAATCCACATTGGAAATCCATTTTAAACCTTCATCTTCTTATATCTTTAGAGTTAAGGTACATTATAACACTATTCATATATGCTTTATAAAGGATATCTATTCTTGCACATTGAAACACAGCATTACAACAAATGGGTACATGAACCAACCACTTGTTAAAATGTCAAGAATGAGTTACCTGATCAGGTGACACTGGTATACGCCTTGCACCATTTGACATCTTTTTGGACCATATTGCTTGGTCCACCATTTTAAGGCCATTTTGTCTCTGCTCAGTACTTTCAGGTTTCTAAACAAAAACAAGTATATAACATAAATACTTTCCAGTCTGTAAACTGGTAATACTGAAGGTATTAGACTCTGAGATCATTACTGCGGTTGCTAGACAACAGGATGGATAGGTTTGTGCAATGCAGATACGCTTCATTTTTAAAGAAACTTTTAAACATTTTTTTTACTGCTCTATAACCAGAAATACTCTGTATTACATCAGAGCACACAGCAGAGAAATCAACGAGTACAAACAGCCTACCAATGTATGACATTTAGCTCGTAAACAAATGAGATGAAGCCCTGGCATAAACTGATGAGAACATGTTGAACTCGGAGCAATGGCATCTACACAGTGTTAAACGGGGTGAAACGAGTGTGTCATCAGAAGTGTTTTGCTGTGGAAAAGCACACGGGAAGACGTGCGCCACACAACCAAAACAGCAATGGGAATCCCGCATCACTCCATCCGTTTTTCGCACGTTCCGCGCGGCCCGGCTTACATTGAGCCCCTCCCTCAGGAGCCAGCTGTCCCTGTAGGCCGCCTGTCCTTGCTGCTTGTGCATCCGCGCGATGACATGGGGGATGCCCACGGGCAGCGTGTCCGTGGCCCTCCCGATGCGCAGAGTCGTCGAGCCAGGGTGTATCACCACGATGAAGTTGCTCTGGATTTGCTGCAAACACCACGCAGCGCACGTCGGTGGGCAGCCAGCCCCCACCCGCGGGGCCAGGCCTTTAAAATCGGCCCGGGCCGCCCGCAGGAAGGGAGCCGACGCCGCCCCGTCCCCCGCCGCCGCCGCCTCACCTCCTGCAGGGACTCGGGCACGGCGGCGGGGACGATGGGCCGCTT
>VXAV01000323.1:620355-630632 GCA_013399715.1 Alectura lathami
ATGCCTCTGTGACTTGCACTTCTATCAATCATATTCAAAGATCAAACACCTCAATAAAAGTTGCAAAGTGACAGATTTTTTAAATTTCTCTCCGCTACTAAAATATTGGAACAGTTTTTTTAGTTTTTGGTAGTTTCAGTGGTAACTTCCCTGGTAGATGTTGCGCATTCAACATCAGGGATATTTTAAAGAAGCTATTTGTTATGAGCAAGTCAAAATGTTAAAAAAAAAAAAAAAAAAAAAAAAAAGAAAAAGGNAAAACAACAACCAAAAAAACCCCCCAAAAAAAACGTTTTAGGTACCAGAAAGCTCAAGGTAGATTCATAAAGCCTGTCATCTCAGTATATTTCAGCAGGATTCCAGATGGTAGACTTTCAGTACCATACATTAAATGAATTTTTGCCTTAATACAATTTAGGATTGTTACTCAAACCATTACCAGTAAAACATCTACTGTGTAACTGTGAATGTTTTTGTTGGGGAAACTTTTGCAATATCACCTGCTGCTTGTAATGTCCTCTTGCTGCACTTCTTGATGATCATGACAGAACACTGATCTTAGTACATGCTTCTGATTTCTTTGGCACTGGTTTGTAACCAAATTCTTCATCAAAATACTTCTGCCTTGTCTTCCTCAGACTAATTAATGACTGATTTTGACCATGGAGGGTGGGTTATTTCTTTTGGAACTTTTGACTTATGTCAAAATTAGGTGGTCTTCCAGTTCCAAATTTCTTCTCCTTCAGTTATTCTTCCACTGTAAGAGAGGAAATAACAAACAGAAGGTGAGAAAGAAAAAATATAGATGGGGGAATTTGATGTACTGTCCCCAGTTTAGGGAGAAAAAATAAAAGGAAAGAAATACAAGTTTTCATTTATGATGTCTCAGGTCTCACAGACCCATCTGCAATATTGTTTTTCAGTGTGTGAGAGGCTCTTTGAGACCTATTCATATGAAGTGCAGCTTTTTTTACTACATGCTAGCAGAGAGGCATGTAATGAGAAGACAGTTCAGAACAATTAAGTGAACTGCAGTCCCTTTTTCCCTTGTCCATTAAGGGGAGAGCATTACAGTAAGCAGTTATGGTGAATAATAACACTGGAAAACTAAAAAGAGGGCTGACATTAGTGATAATGCACTTTCTGCCTCTTGAAGGTAATATTTCTGCAAAGCAAATAATTTGAAATACTCTCAGAGCAAATACTGAATGTGAAAATGTTGGATAGCAAACAGAAGCAAAAATACAAGTTTGAAATACAGTGATTGACAGCAGGGAAAGACACTGATATGTAAGTGCTAGTGGGATTAACATACTACAAAAAAATTTTGGGCAAAGCAAATGGACTTCACTCATATCAGAATAATTTGATACAAATTACAAAAAGAAATCCATATAGTTGTTGATTTCCAAAAAGTCTCACAGAAATACAAAGTTGAATGTATTGGGAATTGAATTAGAACATGTGATAACATGCTGGATTTTGGCTTACAGTTATCTGGGGTTACAATCCCTGCTAAGCTTACATATAGGTTAGTTTAAAGCTTGTTACAGTTCTAAAATCTACCTATGTAAAATTAGAGCTAGAAGTGAATGATGACTGAATGGCTGCACGCAAATTACCAAAATGTCACATTTGAATGGTCTAGCGAGTAAATGGATGTTCTGTTGAATATATTTATGTTAGTGAAGACGGATGATTTTCCCCAATATTTTTTTTTTTTAGGAATATTGATTTCTGTTTTTGCAGTGATATGATACACTAGGAATACAGAGATGCCTGTCACAAACATTAGCAAATAAAACTTGGAGAGATATTCAAATCAGAATTTTTTACTTAATAGTTGCATCCTCCAATCAGTTGTAAGTCTGGCTCAAAAACAATTCACAGTGATGCTGTCTTGAACAATTTACACAGATTAATTCCACTGATTTTCAAAAGTCTCAAAGAGGAGAAACGAAACTGCTATCACAATTTTGCCTTTATTCTGTTAATACTTTTTCTCAAGCTGCCATAAGACAGTATTGTTTAAAGAACTCCTGTGGGATCCCAAAGTCGTGGAGAAACATTGATTCAGGTTTATGTGTACCCATACACCTGCACACAATATGCACTGAGACATCCAAGGCATCTGGAATGTGTCTGAATAAGTTATTAAACCTTTCAAATGGTATTAGTCTGACTAGCTTGAATGTTTTATTTTGAAACAACTGATGAATTTCTCATATCAACAAATGCATTTTCCTGTTAAGTGGGTGGTTTGTATCCACAGGGAAATGCATGAAGTTGCTAGAGTAACCATGAGTTTTCCTGAAAGTCCTAGGATGAACAGCTACAGGTCAAAAAATACATGGGTCTACAGAGGGTGCCAAAAAATCATGGTGGAAGGGTGGTGGGCACCATCTTGTTGGAAGTAAAATCAATCGTCCAAAGAGGTATGAACTGCAGGTAGAATGATGTGTGCAGCATGTCTAGGTACACTTGACCAGTAAAGGTACATTCGAAAAAGAATGGTCCAATTATCTTACCTCATTGAAATATGTGGCAGGTGTTTGTGCATTTAAACACAGACTTTTACCAAAACATTCCCACCTGTGCTCACTCCTGGGTCAGACCTTCTCTTGCTTTCTTTCTGCTTGCACAAAAGTTTAATGCTGTTTATTGCACAGGTGTTTTACTGCAATATAAACATTCAATACTAAAGTATTTTGCACTTTCGAAGGATCTTGCTGCCAAGAAACCTCTTAATAGTATATTATGATCAGAATTAGGGTGTGTCTAAACTGACAGTGGGGTATCATGCAACGTACTCCTAACAGGCCAGCAACTCTTGGTAAACCAGGAGAGAGTCATGGTTTAGCTTCCATTAATAAGCTAATAACTCTTTATCAAGACCGAAGAAGTTGCAAGATGTCAATATAGCTGTGCGGCTTGAAAGAATTGAGAGATGTTCTTCAATGACACTTTTGACCATGAGTTTTATAAAATATAATCCTAATGTGTATTTAACGAACAGTACCCGTTGTTCTGTGGCACTCATCTGAACTACCTTTGTCAAGTTTCAGCTGCTGAGTCTAGAGTTCATAGAAAACAGGCCGAAGCTGAAATGACTCTTAAGTTCTCTTTGACTCCATTCCCATTCATGTCATCTTTTATGCCTTGAGGAGTTACGTTTTGGATACAAATGCAAATGCCTTTGCTGCTATGCCTGGCCAGATGCAGAAGGCAAACTAGAATTAAAACTCATTGGAAAAGAATGGAGGACTTCTAGCATCTTCCCAAAAATGGATTTTCTAGAGAGAAGAAAAAATGAAAGCCATTTACTTCTTCCCTAACTGTTTTCTCTTCTCTCTTATGCCATTTCATAGGTGTAGGTGTGCTCCTAACACCCAGTCTGTGTTATCTCCTGAGGAACCGAACTCCATGTAACCTTGTGTAGGCAACTGACGGTGACCCAGTGTAGGGTCTGCAGCACATTCGTCTGGCTCATATCAATCCCTCACACATCTCAGTGATTCTCTCTCTGCCTTGCTCAAACCTTTTATCAGTGTTTATACCAAAACACTAGAGTATAATCATCTTTTCATGAATTTTTTCCAAGGATAAATTTAAATTACATCTACTGATATAGGTCTCTAGTGCTTTATGAAGTGGGTGAGAGTAACTGTGATTTAATCATATTTTTCTTTCCTAACCCATCAGTTTACACGGACATATTTTCCATCTGTGCAGTTTCTCTTTTTGCCTTGAGAAATTTAGCAGGAAACCTAGTATACATTTGAATGCTACTAGAGCCACATAGTTTGGTGATAGTTTCTATTCTGTTCATATCACAAATAGTCCTCTGAATGCTTTTGTGAATACATAGTAAAGGTGTTTGGGAACAATATACACAACTGTGTTGAGTGGAGTTGATTAGGAATCACTGAAGTACTATTAAACCAACGTGTTTATAGTTACTTCTTATGCTTAAAATTTTGCCATTAGCTATAGCCATATGGGAGAAGGAGATTTCTAAGGCTATCTGAAGTAAAATAACGAACAATAACATCATCTTGCACTTGAATAGCCATTTCTTTTTCTGGATCCTGTGGATGTAAATTAATTATGTCTGGTATCTCTCTGTGTCGCAAGTACAGAAACATTGAACTGAGACACCAAACCAGAATCAAATACTTAAAACACATTTAGAATATAGGAAGAGCAGAACAATGAAAGTCTACATACCTTTGAAAGGTGAGAATGTCAACGATAATTTTGAATTTTGTGGATGTGGCTACTCGTATGGGGCTGTATCTATTAGTTTCAACTCCAAATATTTCTAAGGGACGTCAGTTGAAATATTCAAGTATATAATAAGATACATGCATGTACTTTTTGGTGTATCAATTCTTGCTTTAATTATTGTGACAGTTGGAAGAGCAGCCCTTGTTTTATTAAGGATCATATCAGTGGCTTCAGCTAGGTGCTTGTTCTTTGTGATTTTTTCCTCATAGGCATGTATCTTGCTAGATCTAAATAACTAGAGTTAGCTTCTGCATTTATTTTACATTAAGCCTCAGAACAAAATAAAATGTGTATGCTTTAAGGAGACCAGTATTCACTAATACAATAAGGAAAGCACGTTCCAATGCAGTAATAATGTTGTGGAAGATTATAGGGTAATGCACCTATTTAAGCTTCTATCATAGGCTGGCTTGAGTTGGAAGGGACCTTAAAGTTCATCCTGTCTCACCCCTGCCGTGGGCTGGATGCTGCCCCCCAGCTCAGGCTGCCCAGGGCTCACCCAACCTGTCTTTGAGCACCCCCAGAGATGGGGCACCCACAGCTGCTCCGGGCA
Organism: Alectura lathami; assembly: GCA_013399715.1. Lineage (NCBI taxonomy): Eukaryota > Metazoa > Chordata > Aves > Galliformes > Megapodiidae > Alectura > Alectura lathami. The sequence continues at coordinate 625,196 of VXAV01000323.1, forward strand.
GCCTGAGCCAGGGCCTCACCACACTGTGGGTAAAAAATGTCCTGCTAACATCTAAGGAGCACTTGTACTTGAGCAGCTAGTGAAGTTGCTTAATATGCATGTTGCTCACCAAGACTTTTTATTAAAGTTGGAAGATCTAAACACTGCCAAAATATTAGGATATGTGTATTATGTGTTTTGCCATAGATTTCAGTGCAGGCATACATGTATAATGGCTCCAGATATTTTAAATAGAAATTAACTGAAATATATTTTTTTATTTATTCAGTTCATTGGGCACCATATTATATATTTTATGCATTTTTGACACATTCTATTTTCAGCAGCACATGTTTAGATAACCCACATTCCTAAGCTCAGATTACTCATGTTCGTTACACTAGTGCCTAGGGACCAACACATAGCAGTGGTAATGGCAGAGATAATGTGTTTTAATATTTTATCACACATTGCAGTTGTCTGTCTCTGCCCCCAAAAAGCCTCAGCTGGCTCTTCTATTAGAGGTAAAGATTTTTCCACCTGTAAAGACAGAGGAATCTCCTAATTCTTCAGGACATTCAAATTGCACCTTTTTAGAGAAGAAAGATAAATTACAATTAGAGACAAAATCTTCACCTGAATAAAACATGATAATAAAAAGGTTTGTTTGCAATAAAAATAAAACCTTCATTGCTGTAGAGTATGGACCCAGTAATTCCTGAAGTTTTATGGGGTATTTCTATAATGTTCACAATGTAACATTTACTTAATTATAAGGAACTTAAGTGCAAGTTCACCTTACAGGAAGACCTGCAGAGATAAAATTTACAGTAAATAATAGTAGAGAGGTACAAGCTTGTAAAGGATCTTGTAGCAAATCTGAATTCTGTGTTAGTTTTTTAAAACACTAACAAACTAACCAGCAAACAAACAACTGGACATCATTGCACTGATTGCCTCATTATCTTCTCTGGCTGAGGCCAATCAGCCCATTAGGCACAGGTGCTCTACGTACAGCTCAGACAGCAGCAAGAGTGTGGAGGGAAGGTCACTGGAAGAAAGTATTGAAGAGCAGAGACTGAAGAGTGGAACAGTTAAGGCTGGCTGAATTTTGCATGGCTGATCTCATTACTGTAAGAGGGTTGTGTTCTTGTGATATGTGAGAGACCTCCTGGTGAGTACAGGTTCTTCTTCTGTGCTGCATGGGTGTGTTGTCTGCCCTACTTAGGTCATTGTGCTTTCACTGCGTATGATGGTATGTTTGTGAAGATAAGTATGCTTAGTCTGTGGTCTTCTAGTAAGCTTGTAGTAAGTGTGTATGTATTTAGCAGTATATCTAGTACTATGCCTTCTTGCTGAAATGCTGCTTTTTATTTAAAAATACAATACTGAAAGTGGTTACACAGTGGTTGTTATTGAAGAGATTTTGATTTTGCTTCCTTAGATGTCAATAACAAGTGGAAAAACATTGCCTGAAAATTAAGGAAGTATCATATAACAACTAGTGGGAAATAGTATTACTGGCATAGAGTGTCCAGTTGCTACCTAAGGCAAACCTGATATGTTAAAGTTACAGCTTGATACATCGCTGGGCAAGGCTTTCTTAAACTAAATGTAAGAGACTGCATATAGCTCACTTCCTAATCTTCTCACCTGAACGCTCTGAGTCTTAACAAATCTGTTGCATTCTCTGCTGTCCACAGAGTTAGGAGGCAGTTTTTCAGTACGCAGCCTTCTTGTGTTCAGTATCCTCGCAGTACAAGTGCAAATGTATAGCCAGGTCCCAGTGGTTTCATGGGTGGGACAAACTACAAAGAGCTGAAAGCTCTCTGAGTTACCAGTATGATTCTTTACTATGCTGTTCTGAAGTAGCGACTTACATATATTTTTTTCTACTAGAAAATTTTTTCTTAGGTTTTATGTTTTTTTAGAAACTATGCACATTCTTCTCATGTGTATCCCGATATTTACGCTCTCTAACATTCTGGAATAGCATAACTAAATAAATTTTTTAGCCACTAAAGTTGTACAGAAAATCATGTTTCTTGCTTATGTCATTATCATACATAACTAATTTCTAAGGTCCTTTTGTATTGTAAAATGTGTCTGCAGCCCTTGGTTGTTTCTGGTCATTATGTTGCACATGACAGGATCACCTGTTGTTCATATTAGTCGTGAATTTTAAGGTTCTGTTTAACACATCAGTAGTTAAGTAACAGTACTATGAAAGTAAATGTACTTTTTGATTTTCCTCTTTTTTAGAGGGTGTTCCAATAAAGTTAAAGCTTAACTTCATTAAGTAGCAATGCTGTCTACCTTCTTTGGTAGAGGAAAGTTCTACTGTAGTTTGAACAAATTACATAAGAGGTCAAAAATCTTTGCTTGTCCCTTAATATTTCCTTTCTGATGCAGCAATCTAAGTGAAGCAGACTGGATATCATTTTGTGTTATAGGAAATCTCCAGTAATGCATCATTACCTTTGTAAGTGCTGTTTATGATGATAATCCTTTGCATTTATGCAGAACAGAGGTCTAAAATAGCTGACAAGATCAGGCATGGAAAAGCATTCTGAGATTTTTGCACGTCCATGGAAATGTGGGTTTCTCATTCTAGCTGCAGGTCAGACATTACCAACAATAGTCAGCACTCCCCCCCCCTTTTTTTTTTTTTTTGGCTGTTTATTGTGTTCATCTCTTCCTGTGCTTCTCCTGTAAAGAACTGTAATTCCAAAAGAACTTCATTCCAACTATCAGCCCGTAAGGGTGGGACTGTGCTGTGTGAATGAAGCACAGTGCTGAGAGTTCCAGTCTGCTGTTACCCAAATCTTCATGGGGTGCAGTGTATGGCGTAGCACTAGGTCTTGGTTAAGCAGTTCCTCCTGTGCTTCGTGGGCCTGTGTGGAGATGTTGCTCACACCAGTGTAAGTGTTGTGTCTACCTGGCTGGGCTGTCTTGGGTGTTTGCTTATAATGCTCAATGCCTTAATATAATAGTGGACACATCACATCAAATTTTCTCCATGGAGTATGAAGGTTGATGGCACGACCCTTCTCACTTCTTGCATTTTTTAGTAACCATATTAGACTTCCCATCCTTGTCCCATCTTTTCTGACACTGTGTGGGAAAGGGCTCTAATAGCTTAGTTACTCCTTGTGCTTCATGTTAAGCACTAGAATTTTGTACGGACCAGTGTTATTGGCAGTCTGTGGCTACTTTTAATGGGCAGTTGAAAAGCAGCTGAGGAAGAAGTAGCTACTGTCACTAGGCTTGCATTTGCTACGTGGGGATTCTATCTGAAAACAACTGAGAATCACTGATCTAAACAATAATACACATGCAACTCTTCCTTGTTGAGATCTTTTCATTCTTCCAGATGTTAACTTCCTTTCCAAAGTTTTCATATGGTAAACTTGCTCTGAAGGCCCACATACCCATCCAGTTGGGTACGTAGTTACTTCCTTGGAGTTCTGATATAAAAAGCTTGTCTTGCAACCAGTGAAAATTATTTTTGCATGCTGGAATGCGTAACTTTATTTAAGAACTGAAGTTAGAGTTCTGCTTTTTAAAGGAGTCCCTTCAGTGTGGATTTGATATAATTTGTTTTTCACTTATTTTTATAATGTTTCTTAAGTTTGCAGTTTGCCACAGACATATCTGAATTCCAAGTGTTAAACCTGAAATTAACATATCTTTGAAGAATTTTACAACAAGCCATCCAATTTAGTCTGAGCTTTAAGCTGTTTTCTCCTCTTCCCCCACCCCTCTGTGTGCTAATTATGTCTCCTCCTAGAAAGATCTGTTCTACTTCGGGTCCTACTGAGGAGGCAATTCAGCTTGGATGGCTGTGTTATTGTTATGTTCTGTTATTATCCTCTAACTGCTTGTACTGCTGAATCATCCTGTCTCATCTACTAGAGTCTTTGCTTGTGATCAGGTGCTTCAGTGACCTTGGCACCTACAAGAATTTTACTTTGGGTTGCTGTGGGAAATACAAAGTTAAATAGAAGTTAAAGCTTCTTCAGAGCAAAGCTGGAATTCATGTGCTGGACAAATAAGAGAATTTGAAGCCTAAGATGACGTAATGATACCTTGCTTATGCCTGGCATTTCACTCCAGTCCTTAGATAAATATGGCTTACCTTTGGCATCTCATGCCCAGTTCTCTTGGGGACAAAATTACAGTCTGCTAGCTGCAGACTGTGACTCTGTTAGATTACTGCAGCTGACAGCTGCAGAACTCGGGACTGGCCATCAAGCCAACAGCAGTGAGTTTGCAAATGTGTTTATGCTCTGAAAGCCTTATTTTTAAAATAAGAAACCCATGGGCAGATAATACTTGTGTCACTGGTGATGTGTGGGTTTATCTGATGTAACAAAGTGGATATACCTGCTTATGCGGTGATTTATTTTTTTTTTTTAACCTCTCATGCTGCTGATTTGCTGATTTTTGTATTGTTTTTTCAAGTTTGTTTTATCATTCCTTTGTTTTCTGGTAAATGAAAGAATGACTTGAGGTGTGGAAGGAAAGGCAAACTAGCAAAGCAAGATTTCTATAAGGGAATGACCCTAAGAATGAGTACACGACAACATATGTCGCTTGTCTTGCATCCTCAAACGAAATTTGAGGAGACTACACTAAATTCTAAGAGTAGAAAGAAAAGCATGAATATTTTTACTTTGTGAAAGAAACCGACTGGTTCAACAGTTGGGAAGTTTCTGATCAAAGATAATCTTTAAGACTTCTGAAGTACCTGAACTTTACTGGTCACTGAATGCAAGTGCTTATAAATATCTATGGTAGTAAAATATTATTTCATAGTATAACTTGTATACATGTGATGAAACACAGATCACTAGAATTTTTTTTTGTAAATTTGTCTAAGTTACAGTGAATCTTTTAGTTTTATTATAATTAATAGTAGTTGGATGTTTGGACACTGGTAGGGATCATCTAAAGACAGAAAATTGAAAGACAGTATTGTGTTTCCATTTGTCAAGATGAAAGTACTCATTTTTCTGAAATCTGTCAGTACCCTTTGGGTGTTATGCTGAAAGTACTCTGCTGCTTGGGATGGCCCAGAGTAGTGACCACTGACATCCTGTCTATGTAGAATATCTGGATAGGTATGAAGACTTAAATTATTTTTCTTGAACTGAGTACTTAGCATACTTAGTTCTTCCCTGGCCACATGCGCACACACACAGACACAGCTTTGAATAAGATGAAACCAGTGGGACTCAACTCTCTATTTAGAACCTTTGCTTCCAGTTCTGGCTGACAGGAAGCTGATACATGAAGATTTATAGAAACAACAAAGAGCAAGTTATTTGATCCATACAGTTTGTTAATTTGCTTTGATACCTTTGAACATTGTTAGTGGATTCTTTCCAAAGAATCTTTCTAAATCTTGTGGGCTTTCAGCAACACAATTGTTGTTTTTTTTTGTTTTTTTTTTTTT
>VXAV01000323.1:642297-655722 GCA_013399715.1 Alectura lathami
TTTTTTATCATTTTGGGGTGGATTGTAGGTTGTTATTTATTTTATTTTTATTTTTTAAAGAACACTTTGTTTTAATTACTCTGCAGAGTTTGATATGATGTAAACAACAAAAAGTCAATTTGTAAAAAGTAATCAGGTTCTGAATTAGACTACCAAGAACTGGGGAAACGCTATAAGGAGCTGCAAGTTTCTTGAAGGCTCTTTATGCTAGCCTGCAGTAAAGGCATGTTTTTGGGGGGATTAAAACATGTCAAGCATGACATTAAACAATTCCTACCACTTCAGCAAGAAGGAAAAAAAGATAAAGAGGATGATGAAAGATAGAGACAAATGAGTGTTTTTTTTGTTGTTGTTTTGTGGTTGGCTTTGCTTATCTGAAGAACAGTATTTCTTTTTAGAGCATGAATTTTGAAAGCAGCTGAAGGTTACTCTATGTAAATGTACTCTGGATCTATCACTGAAAGACTATGGCTCTTTGCGTATTTAATCTGTTCTCTGTTGGGATGGATATTGGATATTCCTGCATCTTTTAGTGGACTTTTTCCAGGAGAAGGGCTGTGAGGAGCATGTAAACCAGTTTCTACACTAACCAAATATTAAACTGATTTGCAAAGACAGAAATAAGTGAGGTTAGCTGTAGCTGGTAATGAAAGCTTTCTGTGATACCTATGTGGCTGAGTGTGGTATTTTTTTTTTTTAACCATTTGTTCTAATTTCCCACAACTGAGACAAAATTCTGTTCTTGCAGAATATAATTCTATAATTACATTGAGAAGGCTCCAGAGAGACCTTGTTGTGGCCTTCCAATGGTTCAAGGGAGCTTAAAAACAGGAGGGAAAGTGACTTTTTACACAGTCTGATGGTGATAGGGCAAGGGGGAATGGCTTTAAATTAGAAGAGCGGAGATTTAGGTCAGATGTTAGGAGGAAATTCAGAGGATGTTGAGGCCCTGGCCCAGGCTGCCCAGGGCAGCTGTGGGTGCCCCATCCCTGAGGGTGCTCAAGGCCAGGCTGGAAGGGGCCTGGGGCAGCCTGAGCTGGAGGGTGGCAGCTGGCCCGTGGCAGGGATTGGGGCTGGATGAACTTCAAGTTGCCTTCCAACTCAAGCCATTCTATGATTCTAGGATTGTTTTTCTTCTATGTGAAGTTCTTATAATTAAGAGAAAAATATTCAGACTTCTGAGTTTTCCTATGCTTTTTCCCAGAAACACCCGTCCTTTTTTTAGAGTACAAAAATGAGCAAGCACCTCTGCTGACTGGCACAGTACTAAGCCCCCTGTCAAGTGCAATAGCTTTCTGTGTTGGTCTTCCTCTGTGGGATGATGAGTGCATTTAACAGGGGTGTTGAACTTGCTTGCTCTCTGAATCTGAAAAGCACTGATGTTGTTGACATAGTTCATACCACTTCTTTCTTTTTCTTTTTTTTTTTTTTTTATTTCTCTAGATTTTTCTTTGTTACTTTAAAATAACAATTTAGCTTTTTTCTTTTGAGAAGTTTTTTTTTTTATTGAGGTAATTAAGATGATAAATTAACTTTTACTTGAGCAGATAATTGCTTGCTTATAAGTCTAGTTTTGAATTCATCTCTTAATTTCTGAAAGAGGAGGGACTGAGAGAAGGAAGAGAAGATTGAATAGTCTGATTTCCTTAAAGTATCCTGGACCTGTTTCTACTTGCAAGTCCTGAGTTTGAGAATGTGGTTCTGCTGCATTTTAATTTTATGAAACTGTAGGCAAAATAGTAGCTTTTTTTTTTTTTTTTTTTTTTTTTTTTTTTTTTTTTTTTTTTTTTTTTTGCTTGTTCCCAGCTGTATAATTGTGTTCCTCTTTTTTTGCATGTCCACCTGTTTACTGTCTGAAAGCCTGTTGCTGGTCACTAAAGGAATGCAGAAATTTATTGAGAAGACAATCTATCATACTGCATTTAAGACTGCTGGATAAAGGAAATAAATGGCTAGTTTGGAAGCCTTGCATTGTAGTTCAGAAAAATATGGACTCAGTAGTACAGTACACTGATATTATTATGTCAAGAAGGTAATTTTAAGTGTATGGTTTAAAATATATTGAAATTCTCAAACTGGGGTAGCTAAAGTTAGAGGACTGTAGTGGAAAACTGGTGTGCACAGTATATTTGACAGTGGAGTTCTGCCTTTGTTAATGAGAAGGTGCTGAAGACACTTCCAGCTGGGGAAAGAACCCCCTGATGATACCATGCTCTCAGCTTGGTGAGGAACGTGAAAAGGGAAACAGAAGACAACTGGAAAGAGAAGGATTGTTGCTGTAGCAGTACTTCTTTATTTTGGTTTGGCTTTAAGGTAACGTATGTGTACATGGAACTAACAGCATGTGAGTTTTAGGCATCCACGGCTACAGCTGCTCATTCTCCATTCCAGCCTGGAAAATGTGTGTTCCTTCTGTGTCTGCCTCTTCTCCCCTCTTCAGTCCCCCCAGTACAGCTTGCTGGGAGCCAATGTGCCTTGATGCTGTGAAATGTTGTAACAGCAGTTAAATACTGTTACAAAGAATGCGAGGAGAGGAACTCTCATGCTGACAAGCTGAGAAAGATTTTCTATGTGTAGAGCCCTTCTGTACCCTCACAGGTACAGTGTAAAGATCAGGACATTTTAAAACACGGTCACAGAGAAAATTGGTGCTAAATGATGGATTTAACACTAAAGAGTAGAATTAAGTTCAAAATGTAAGCTCTAAACGCACACGGTTCTTGTTTTTTCAATCTAAAGGTGGCTTGACTCTTTTCTGCCATGTCTTGGTCTCATTCTTACTAGCTGTATGAGAATATGCAAGTTCAGTCTTATTCTGACAAGCAAAACAAAGGGGTTTCATGTGAGTCTCTGTGTTAATTTTTAAGAGGAGAGTTGTTCAATAATGGGTACAGAGGAAGCTGTGTCTGATCTGTGTTCACTCCTTCGTGAATGATTTTTGAATTCTGAATGTGCTCTTGGAAATTCAAGGTAGCATAAAGATATGCACACGTAACTCAGAGGCTGCTCAGATGCTTACAGGAAAATTGAGCAAACTCCCAATCCGGAAATGAATGTCCACCTTGCTGACACTTCTGGTTTGTGATTTGGATATGCTAACAAAACAGTTACCCAACCTTACTTAGCCTGTGAACTTTTGAACTGAGTAAGAACATCAGAATTTCTACTGACAAGTTTTCATTAAATTTTAAAATACTTATGCAGGTCTGTAGTGTCAGCAAAGAAAATTTCTACTAGCAGTGTTCAGAGTCAGGGCTTTAAGATCTGGATTGGTAGACTGCTATTCCATCTCTAGTGGTCATGCTTTTTATATAGCATTACACCTATTAGCTAGGAGCTGAGGTCTGCTCCAGTGGAGGCACACTGACACTGAATGTGTAATCCTTACAATTCACAAGGACGGTTGTCACAGCGTTCTTCATAGAAAGTGTTTCCCTATCCACAACAAACAACTTGCAATCTCACTGCGCATCTCTTAACCTCTTGCTGAGCCTTGGCAGTCTGGCCCAATGGCAGATTCTGCAGCTGTTTTCCTTTAATGACCTGGAAATGGCATTACACGGGTGCAGGCTTAGTGTTAACCCATGATTGATGCGATATTTCACTAGGTAACTTACTATGTGAGTGTATTAGTGCAGAACAGATATGTTTCACTGCGCACAATGTGTTCATTCTTCACTGGATAAATATAATGCGAGTAATTGCAGTTCATTATGTAAATACCTCCATATGTGTCTTTTATGGAGTAGTAATGGATTTTGCAGAATATTTTCTCCTACACAGGGTATGATTCCATTGTTTTTAAAGCAATGTAACTATGTCCATCAGGAGCAGGGCTTTCAGGCTTGCAACTTGCCTTATAACTTGGTCTGACTTCATTTGAACTGGAGAGAACAGTTCTGTCTATTGAAACATCTAAATGCCTGTTTGGGGGCAAGGGGAGAAAGCAGGGTAAGATGGTCCTTAAATAATATATTTCCCCTTTTTTCACTAAGCAGATCAGTGATTCAATAGGAAAAAAAAAAAAAAACTTAGGCACTAAAAAAAGATGATGGGTAAGAAGACTAAGTGAAGGTCTACTTGGTGTGGTAAAGACTTTTCCTTTGCATGTAGGTTGTAAAATGTGAGCTAGAGTGGAATTGAAGAGAAACATACCCCTAAACAAAGGAGAAGAGAAAGGAGGGTTAAGTGAATGTGGTGGAGAATAGGGGATATTAAGACCTTAATGGTGCAACACCAAAAAAGGTGTTACTGTAACTGAGATATATTAATATATATTTTTGTCTTATGGAATGATTTTAACTCCAATTTTCTCATATTTAATTGCAGATTTGCAACTAACTTCTCTTGCTGGCACTAACAAAAAAAAAAAAAAATGCAAAACCACAATCAAAAAACAGTCAAATGAAGACACACATACAAACAAATCCAGTAGAAAAATAACCCCCCAGAACTCTCCTGGCAGGACACTTACTTCTGCCTGCAGTGCTTCCTTAAAGCTTTTCTGCTTGGATGATGTAGTAGCATGCACCTGGTTCCTGGGCAATAAAAGTTAAATGCGTGAAATTTGACTTTAACGTTACTGTTAGGTTCTCCTGTTTGGCAAATAGAGAAGTGTCTGTGCTCCTTATGCTGTCTGGTGACACAAATGCAGTAAGAATGCTGAAGTCAGTCAGCTCTGTGGAAGGGGAGGTTGCACACGTTTGTGAAGACAGATCTTTGTTGTGTCATGGAGAATTCCTGCCAATACAATTGTGTATCTGGAGCACTCTAACAGGCTTCCAATCTACCAATGTCTCTGAAATATTGGCATATACAGAATGGAAACCTTTGTGTTTTACAGTAGCTAAGTTCCTTACATATTGAACAAAATCTATAATGAAAAAATAGTTTAAAGTGACTTATAAAAACAACTCAAGTCTATAATTGAATGAAAGGAGAAGCCAAATAGCACAGCTGCTTTATGTAATGGCTAGCCTGTCTTCAAACAACTCGGCTGTGAAATGATGCAAGCCTTGAGATTATTGCTTGTCCCCATTGGCAATTTGTATTCTCAAAGTGTGTGCATGTGCACTTCTGTATTTCAGTCTCGGGTGGGGGAGGCAGGATGCTGGGTGGTGCTTGCTGTGCCAGTTGTGGTAAATAAGGTCGGTTGGAACACTTCGGCTTTTCTAAATAAATCCCTAGTAGCTTCATCTACAATTTTTTTTAAAGATGTAAATCTCTGGTTCTCTTGGTAATACATTTAAGGCAAGATGCCCAGAAAGATGACATATGCTGTCTTCAACTACTGCAGTTCCCTGGTCTTACATATTTCTTGAAGCAGCAACTGCTGCTCTAAGGGATGCTGCTTGAAGTGTCTGCTGTTGTGGAGTACTGTTTTTCCCTAATAACAGAACTGCGTTCTCAGACTTTACCCAGGACAGTATGAAATAAATGTTCAGCTTTGCTAAGGGATGGTATTGACTGTATGCATCTAGTAGGCTTAAGGCTGAACACATGTTGGTTATATGCAGAATAACCTCAAGCCTTGTCTCAGGAAACTGGTAGCAGCCTTTTGTTTACTTGATTTTGGAGAACTTGTCTCTTCAGAGGTCTGTAGCTTCTCAGTACTGGAAATATGTAAGTGCTTGGTGGAAATATGTAAGTATAGCGTCTCAGAAACGCATCTTCTGTTTATCTGAGTATGAGCACAAACCTGTTAACAAGAAGTGTTCCTGAAGTCTTGGAGCAACAACTATTTAAACATATATATGAGTATTGGCATCTGAAAAGGTCTGACTTCAGATCTTAAATAGCTTGAAAGAAAGTGAGCTTGAGAGAAGAATTTTAAACAGTGTAAGTAGATGACACCTTGGGTGGAGGCTCCCTGGTGAGAAATAAAACCCAAATGAATTAGCAATGCATTGATGGGGGAGGGGGGTCTAGTGATGGATGAGGAGAGGTACTGAGCTTGCAGCTTTGGCAATGGATCACTAGGCAAGCATCACATGAGCACAGTGCATCTTGTAAGGAAGGCTCTTTGTGCATTTCTGATACCTCATGTTCTGGAAGCAGAGTAACTTCTGTAGTTTGGGTTTATGCTAATGATGGAAGGGAACAGAGGCTGTGATTGGGGTGCTTATTTTCTCCAGCAGTAAGACTATGGGCAGCTTTCTGTGCAAGTTGGAAGGGGATGTAGGATGACATGGCCCTTAAAGGGTATTTATAAAGGGAATTTTAGATCCTTTTGTGAGGAAAATGGGCAGTAACATTCTGTCACTTGGAGAAATGGGACTGGCAGTAGACAAAAGTGAGAGGTCAAAGTGGAGACTCATAGCAGAGGGATTGTAGGGATAAAATGATGGGTGCGTGTTAAGAAATGAACATGTTGGAGGAAAAATAGGGAATCTTCCTTTACAAGGGTCAAATTGTACACTAGAATGACTGATGTTTGGGGTACAGACTTTGGACTTTGTATCACAGTAAAATTTAAGATATAAATGTCCACTTGCTTTTTTCCAGCAGCCCTCAGAACTAATTCCAAAAATACTGTTTTAGGAGGAGTTGATTTCATCCTCCATGAAAATGGGGAGAGTAATTTCTAGTGATGCCTGAGAAGCGGAGGGCCTGAGAAGTGCACTTATTAATACTTTTTTTTTTTTTTTTCTCGAGAGGCCCTTGATAAATGGTATGTATTATTGATTAACAGAACATTATCTTTGGGTTAAGGCTGGTGTCACTGGCCTTTGATAGCTCATTATGAAACAACTCATTTGATCAAATATATCAAATCCTTCATCTACACTTCATGTACTAGTCCCCAAATTTTTAATAAATTGAAGATCAAGCTTTTGATGTGTAGGTTGTTTAGGAAAGTTTGGCTCAAGGCTTTTTCTTGTTCTGTATTTGCTATAGCCTACCTGGTGTTTGTAATTTATAATTAGAATCATAGCGTAAAATGGCATTTGATTTTTGCAGTCATAGAAAGGATAGCTATATTATGACCTAAATTTCTTAGTTTCATTATTTAAAATGGAGGAACTCATTAGAAAGTAACGAGCATAGCAGCCTGAGTGTCTTTCTTGCAATGTTAGTGACATTATGATGCATTAACATCCTGTAAAATAGAAATGCTTACATGCTCTGGCAAATATTTTTTTATTTGCACTTTACTAGTATACTTATGGGTGTTTTGCTTTTACTTTGCATCTTTAAAACATACACCTGCTTTAATGTATTTTTGAATATTAATAAATCTGTTACTCTTAACAAGTGAAGCCTGAGCTTACTAGGGTATGCAGTGTTGACCAGAGTTGGACTAATAGACACAAGTTAGAACCTGAAACCCCAACGAGAGAGACTATCTTGTAGTTTTTCTGTGATAAGGTATTTATTCTTTGATGTCAGACGTGTTCAAAATGCTCAAGTCCAGCATTTCTGCTGACTTAGGGTACTGCAGGAGGAGTATCCTAACAGATCTATTTCATCTGCTTAGAGACAGCAAGGTTTCAACTACTGTTCACTAGAACATGTAGCCACCTCTATTGGTGGTGGTGAGGGGAAGTCAAACTAAACTTGATCCTTACCCAGAGAAACAGTAACTGCAGAAGTTGGGAAACTTGATTCACATAGAGCAGAAAGTCATACATGGGTTTTATCAGGTTGATGTAAACTTGAGACAATGAATTAACTGCCTGTCCCCTTTTATTCAAGGTTAAAAAAAAAAAAAAAAAAACAACTTCCAAACACTGATTAGTTTAGGAAGTGCTAAATATATTGCGTATATTGTCTTTATCTAACTTGAATCTATTTGTATTTTGATAATTCTTGGTGGTCTTACTCTGCAATTGTGTTTAGGTATTTAAGTCTAATATCCTATTCAGGATTTTTTTTCTTTGTAACAAGTGGATGGAATTCATTGTCACAGTTCTTTCTTTTTAATGTACACTAGTTCTAAGAACTTCAATTGTTCAGGATCAGTGTTCATGGTAAATACACAAGACTCACAACAATGACAGAAGAATTATATCCCAAGTCAGCAAATGCTGGCATACAGTTACACAAAACTAAATTTCTGTAGCATTTATAAGCTGCACTGCATTGACTAAACTACCAGTTCCTTAATTTGAAATTCAAGACTTCAAGAAAGTGATATTTCTACCTCAAAATTCATCCTTCTAATTAATCAGTGTGACAGAATTATTGGCCACTGGAGTGCTTAATGGTTCCACACGATTACTTGGTGTAGTGCTGTCTCATGGATCAAAGGCAGTACTGTATTTTCAACTTCAGTAAGGGCAGTATTCTAGAAAATCATAAAATGTTATTCTAAAGTTTGCAGGTTGCATTCAGCTGAGTGGTTGGAAACTTAACCTGACATCAATGGGTAAACAGATGTCTCTTCACCCATCAGTGCAAAAGAAGCTGTCTTTGAAAGAGGCTGCTCAATACTGCTTTCCCCTGATTCCTAGTAGGTTTCTAACCAATCATCATCATGTTTAAATACATCATTTTTGGTACCCAGTGTCTGTGCCACTAATCCTGCAAAGATCTGAAGTAACAGCAATGCTTTTATTACCTTTGCAGTCTGTACTTGGGATTTAGAGCCAATCTTGGGGATTCTTTCAGAGGAATTTACAAGGTTTAGATGGACGTTCACAGGCCATTGTAGATGTGACTAGAGACTTCATTCTAGTTTATAGACAGTAGTGGATTAGCACTTAAATACGTTCTGACCTTTGTTTCATCAGAGGAAAATGCTGGTTTTGTTTGTTCCTGCAGTATTCTCTCCACTATCTTAGAGCTCTCAATTACAGCTTCTCATTTTTAGGTCCTGTCTTCAGTTTTGAAGTATTTTGAATGCATTGGAAGCACTAACATTTACAACCTAACACTAGCCTTGGGAGTAAAAAAGTAATTTATCTGTGTAGAGAAGAGCTCGTTTCCTAGCCTGACAGTCAAAAGAAACCAAGTGCAGACTTGGTCTTAGTAGCTGAAAATTGAAAATAAAGCTTATGTAAAATGGCATGAACAGACTAGAGCTACAGTGGACTGCTGAAATTGGATTTGGTTAGCTATAAACATCATTAGCTTAAAGCATTCTAGCTTACCATGCAGCGTGAGCTCTCATAGGCTGAGATGTGATAATGCTTTGCTCTTTTACATTTTAACTCCTTGTGGAGATGCTAAAAGCCAGCTGAATACAGGCTTTGTAGAAGTTAAATTAACCATGCATTCCCTGAGGACTTATGGCAAACTGCGAGGTTTATTTGGTGGTGAAGTGTACTAAAAATAACATGACAGTAACCTAAAATGCTGCTTATTAATAGAATGTATTAGAATTCTTAGATTCTTGAGATTGTATTGATTTTTATGCATCAGATTTTGATTATCTGTAAGCATGGATTGCATATCCTTCATATTCTTATGAAGTTTTTGATTTGATGTAAACAGTATATGCAAACTATATAACGACGTTACAAATTTGCTTACAAAACACGGATACGGTTCAGAATTTCTGTAGCATTTTTATTTTCACAAGTCAAGAGCTCATGCGCACAAGGTGGAATTGTGCTCATTTAATCCAAGGAGTAATATTACTCGACCTCAGTCTTGGTTGTAAGTGGGTTGGAAATAGTCAATAAGTAGGCACTTCCATAGCAATGAAACACTTAAACTTATACACACGGGACCTTCATAAATTTCAAAGTGTACATGTACATATGTGTAGTCTCAACTGAATGCATCTAATAAGCAATTTCTTGTTTCAAGTGAGCTATACATCAGAGAGCAAGTAAACCCGTGTTCTCGCTGCATGCAAACAGTCCTTGATGAATGCATCCACCATTGAGTTTTTTCCAAATAAATCTGGAGCATTCAGAATTTGCTGTTTATCTGACTGTCTTAATGTGCTTTGTGCAGCCGAGATGTCCTTTGTTATCCCACTATGTCTTCTGCCTTCATTTATTTTTAAGTGTACGTATGAAACACACTTAGAAGCATAAGGGAAAAGTTGCATATGGGTTAAAGGCCAGAAGGATTTCCAGTATAGGACATTTGCGTATTGCATAAGGTGGCTGTGTTCCTTCACTTCTTCTCTTTTTTTGTCTCCCCTACTTTCTCTATTTAAAGGGTCGCTATTTTTTAAAAAATGTTTCAGGGAAAGTGTGTTTGGGGACACATTTTCAGCTCTTATCCCAAACAAACAAAAAAATGCACTGTGGGGAAAGCAACTGAAGATTCAAACCTTGGTGTTTAGTACCACTGTGTAATACACCACAGAGCAATTAATAACGCCACAGTGTGTGGTGTACTAAGGAGTTATTTGTCTGTTGTAGGAACAGAAATTTCTGATACGTATAGAATATAGCTAAACTGATGCATTTCCTCCCTCCCTCCTCCCTTCTCTTTTTTACTAATAGCTTTCAGTGGAGATCACTTGCATCTTCAGTAAGGCTTTTAGCACTTCAGCCTTTTGCATTTGTTTTCCTCTTTGGATAAAACTCTTGTAGATAAGAAGCATCAGAAAAGAAATACAATAAACGTATGTGTTAACTATATCATTTCCGCCCACTCTTCTCCTCTGTACCATATGTTATCCTCCCTCTATGCCTTTTCATTGATTTTTTTTTTTTTTTTTTTAAATTAGGTCTTGATATGTATCTAATCAAAGACCTCAAAGTATGCTCTGATGCAAAATTTGACCCTATTTCTGCACCCTTCTATCAGGTTAAATATATCTGGAGGTAGACAGAGGAAGGAACAATGAGATTTGTCAAGTGAAGTTACTCTGTGCCCCTATCTACAGGACGTTCCATTAGTCTGCNTCTCTGATCATGCCTGTGACTTACAACACTTCATAATTTACTTTTTCAGATTTTATTTCGGCCTTCATGGAAAAGGCAGATTCCCTCATTTTCTGAGTTAATAAAATGTGCCGTTATACTTGATCATCAGAGAGAGTAGTAGATTAGGTGAAATTTTTGTATTTTAAAAATAGGAGCAGGGGATGATCCAAGTTAGTACACTTGTATGAAGGGGCTCTGCTTCTGAGGCCATCAGTATGTGAATAACTTACCTACATACGCTGTGAAGGTGCCACGTCAGTTTTAGTGGCATCACTTCTCTGGTCAGTTATCTGTATGCAGGGTTTTCCAGTGGGATCAGCACTTCACTACTGAATCTGGGAGAATATTTATCTATAAAAGCACAAGTACACAATAGAAATGCTGTGTTACTTCCAAAACATAAATTCATTATTATACTTCTCTGAAGCTCAGTTTTCTTCTGACTCTGTTTCAGGATATCACAAAGCTATACCTAATAACGATGCACACTGCTATATCTCCATTGCAAATGGCTGAAACCTTTCAACAAAACTTACTACTTTCTCCCCTATTCATATGCCTTGGTCCTCATGCAAACGTGCTTTAGTGGAAGTTGCTGCATCCAGCTCATGAGGACAACGTGGTGCGTGTGTACAGTTTTGAACTTGGTGTCTTGACTGCAGTGATCTGCATACCAGGCACAGCCAGTAGTAGTCAGGCCAGGATGCGCTATCAGCCCTCGTCGTTTGTGGCAGGAGATGTAGCTGGACGTTTGTATACACGTGCTAAACCACTGCTGCAGTGTAGGGTTGCTTTCCAGTCGCTGAGCTATTGGCAGGAACCAGATAACTGCCTGAATGTACCAGTGTGAGTTAATGCAAGATGTGGAAAGCACTCTATAGTATAATGCATACAAATGTCTGTTAACACAAAAGGAGGTGGCTGCTCTTGTGCTGGTTAGTGACTTTTTTTTTCTAGCAATAGTAGAAATAAAGGTTTTGTGTTTAAAAGAATGTAATTGGCTAGTTATACATACCAAATGCATACATTGTGAATCTTATGATACTAAATGTTTAATATGTAAATACAGTTCAGGTTGGACAAGTGACTGTCATCTTTTCATTACAATAATTAGGGCTTTAAAGCATTAAATTTCTCAGGCTATTGAACACGGATACATTGTACATGATTTCAGAAAGTTTCTGAGGGTTCCAAAATATCTTTGAAAAATGAAGCCAGCACTTGTCAGTGTACAGTTCACTGACTTGAGGTAGATCAAGATCTGTGTAAATGTAAAAATGAAGTGTAATGCTAACATGTGGGACTCAAATATTTCTTTCCTGACATAGTTTTGAAAATGTTTTTTTTTTAAAATCATAACACTGAACAGGACCAGTAGTGAGGCAGTCCACTGTTCCTATTTATTTCCTAGTTGTGAAAATATAACATTGTTTATATAATATGTTCAAAGGAGCACATAATTCATTATGTATGGTTAGTCAGCCATGTGCATTTTTACATTTCTGCCTGTAGGTAGGCTGAACACCTGGTGACATGGCAGCATATTTAAAACACTGCGAAGAAAATCCACAGTAACAGCATGGATCTGAGCACTTTCAAAATGGTTGAAAAATGCAGAAAATAACTGCAGCATCCACTCTAACAACTTCCTTCATATGAAAGCAATAGTATGGGCAGAAATATATACTTACAGTCCCTAAGAGATGGTCAATGTGTAGTGAAAGCTGCAGCGCACTATGCTCCTCTTGCTCTATACAGTTTACCTAAGCCAATCCTTGTCTTTAAACTTCTATCTTCTTTTGAGAAAGCAGAAAGCTTTCATCAGCCAGGTGTTGAACAGAGATGTTGATATTTGAAAGCAAACTCAGTGCTCTTAGAAATTGTGATCTGGGGGGAAAAATACAAGTACTACATATCTAGCTTAAAGACAGAAAATGTTAAGCAAGCACAGTACACAACAACAGAGTGAATGTTTTTTTGGGGGTATTCTAACTGGAGAGGGAAGGAACTGGAATACTAGAGCAGATGCTGGAGCTACACTGTATGATGCAAGGATGACTCAGCCCATGCTCAGCTCATCTCATCTCCAGGTTTTGCCATGCTTATTTACATTAAAGTTCAATTGCTATTCTTAAGTCTGTGCGCTTAGTGGAGAGGAAGGTGAGAAAGAAACAGGAGAGAAACAGAAGCAAAAGGAGGGAGGGAAGGCTTTCAAACGCAACAACAACAAAAATACCTGGACCAATCCCTCCTGCTCCCCAGGCTGCTCTCTCCGTGGAGGAGCTTGTCATCCTATGCTCGGTCTATCAAGGGGATTCTTCTGCGAGCGCAAATTAATAATTTATTCATAGGCTCGAGTCAGTTAGCCTGCATTTCTTTTCATTCAAATGCCTTTGCTAGTCTCCATCTCTCGGATAGTGCCTCGCTGCATCTCTCCGGCGTGGGAGGAAGCAGCGAACGTGCCGTTGTGCACAAGGACGCGCTGTGCGGGACTCGGCTCGATGTGCGAGCCTCACCTAGAGCCGGGGACCGGCTCGCTCCGGCATCCCGCTGCCCTCCGGCTCTGCCGCCTCGGCGGGGCTCGCCGCTCCGCTCC